>JAODUH010002115.1:0-12268 GCA_027564835.1 Typhlichthys subterraneus | reverse complement strand
TCTACAGGTAACCTTTACATCATGCTTATAGTCTGGTCTACAGGTAACCTTTACATCATGCTTATAGCCTGATCTACAGGTAATTTACAGGGGTTTAGAATATTTGCTTGTAGACAGACTGCTTAGAAATGGATGTCCAGATTGTGGCTGATTAACATGGTTACCTGAGGACTAAACTAGCATTTACTATATGTATATATATGTATCATGATGATAAAGAAAATGAATGAGGCCTCTTTTTGAGAGCATTTGATGGGTTGTCACCGTTCAATCGTTCTATTGTGTCTTCTCCTGTGTCCTGTCCAGGCTCTGGTGGGTCTCATGAAGCACAATGTGATCCCCATGACCTCCAAGAACCTGTCCATCCTCTCTGAGCGCAGCAGAGACCCAGCCCTGTCGGTCAAGAAAAAAGCCCTACAGTGTATGGGAGAGCTCCTCATGGTGAGACCACACTGTCTGCACATCACATCACAGCTGTGTCAGTGGGAGATGCATCACTTCTGCTTAGAAGCCTTTTTTAAAAGGGGGGAGGGGGGTCATGACACAATCAGCCTGCCATCATGTTAACATTCCCATAATGGATCTTGTACAACCCCTGACAAAAATGATGGAATCACAACACTTAGAGGATGTTCACCCAGGTTCTTTACTTAACAGTAAATTAACAAATAACAGATACTTTACAAAATCATTTATGTTTAATAGCTTAACATGTTGGCTTCATGACACATACCAACAAATTAACAAATTAAATGAAATAATTTTAGGTAATGGCATAATTTTTACCAAATCAAGTAGAGGAAAAAATTATGGATACATTTGAGCTCGAGGAAAAAACGTTCTTAATCTTAGAACATATGATTTACTTCAACTGACATTCATATTGCACTGGTACAACCGGTCATTCCAAGCTACCAAGGAGGCGTTCTTATTGACCACTACTGTTTACTCTTCGATCTCCATTGTGTCGTTGTCATCCTCAGTCACACATCTTACTTTTCTGTGTAAATGTAACACAACTAAGCCATACAGCCAACGGATGCATCTCTGTACAAAATAAATGAAAATTGATACTTTCTGCAACGTTTTCAATAATAATAATTTTGCGCAACGTGATATTGCGATAACGATATTGAGTCCATATATTGTGCACCCCTATGAGTAGACTAAAGGGTACAGAAAGCTAATTTTAAGATGATACACTTTTTGTAATTTCGTTCTCCGGTAATAATCTGGTGTTTCTACACAACCCTTGGCTCTGTAAACAGGAACACAAACATAGTGGTGCAGACAGCACACACAACAATAATTCAGCCTTAGCAATGTGTTTCCAGTAGTGTGGTGTGGAGCTTCTGAGGGAGCACTCTATGGCATCGAAGGAAGAGGTATTATTGCTTTGACGTTTTGAGCTTGAAGTTGGCACAGAGAGTGACTGACCGCGCCCGTAACCCCGGTCCCGGTTGCAGGCGCAGCCTGCCAGCGGCCTGGTCCAGCGGGCCTGGCTCTACTGCGTGGTCCCGGCTGTCATAGACTCGGAGAGCTCCGTGCAGGAGAAGGCCCTGGAGGCCATGGAGCAGGTGCTCCTGAGCCAGGTGAAGCTGCACCAGACCTCGGGACACATGGACGCTGACCAACGGCTCGCCTGGGACCTGCTGGGCCTCCTCTGCCATGACTGCCAGGACCTCAGGTTGGACCGTCCCAGACATTTATCCAGGGTTCTCACTGGTCATGGAATATCATGGAATATCATGGAATAAAATAAAAAAAATAACAAGATATGGAAAATCAGGAAATGTATAATACATTTTGTTTAAATTAGTTGCCATGGACACTGTTCTGGTGGCCTATTTCACCGTAGATATAAATCTCGATATAAAAAAAATATTATTTTGGTCAATATTGAAATTACGATTATTTAGCACGATAAGATAAAAACCAATGAAAGAAATGAACAGTGAAACAGTACCGTTGTCAGTAGTTGAATACCAGCAGGTCAGTAGTTGAATACCAGCAGGTATTCAAATATATTGTGTGTGTGTGTGTGTGTGTGTGTGTGTGTATATATATATATATATATATACAATTATTTATTTATATATATTTATTTATTTTACTAAATAACATTATTTTTATTATTTTGAATCATCAAAATAATAACTAATAGCCTAAATACCAGCCTATTGAATAGGTATCAACTAAAGTATATTTATATAATAAATGTATAATTAGCAGACGGCTGGACTGCCTTCAGAGAATTGGGGCAAGACCTGGAAGTGGAAGGGCTGGTTTTCAGAACACAGGAAAAGTCTGTTGTTGTCGTCTGCAACAGCTAAAGGTCTCCCTTGGATGCTGATTGAGCAGTTGTTCATTAAAGGTGTAGTCAGCTATTGCAAGTTAAACGTAAGCTAATATATTTGTCAACTTCAACAAATATCTCCTCACATTCTGCTATCTTACTGTTCTCTGTGCGTGTTGAAAACAAAATCTTCCACACAGCCTTGGCTCCGTAAATGGTAACATTATCAAAGTGGCGAACACCGCTCGTATCAACAAAGCTGTAGCGCTACGCTTTGCTTCACAATGTGTTTCAACGTGTGAGGTGCCACCGCGGAGGACCGCGGACCGATACTGTTTTTTGATTCGAGCTTGAAGTTAGCAAGAATGACTGACCCCACCTTTACCAGGGAACTCTCCATTCCATCGTGCTGAAATGGAGAGGTCTCTGACTGGTGTGATGAGTGGAACAAATAATCAGGCTTCTCCCATGAGGCTTGTTCATTTATTTCTAGAGATGGGCTTATTGACCTTTCGCAAGCCCCGCCCCCTTTATGCATGCTTTCTATTGTGTTTTGTCCTACCTAGTAACAGTAACTAGGTCGGACAAGTGAAAGGGGCGGGGCTTGAGAAAGGTCAATTAGGTAATTACGTCCAAGTATTCTGTACCTCTTTATGTAAATACATGTGTGTGGTTGTGGACCCAGGTTGTGAAACTAAACGTTTCCACACATAACGCATGTATGCAAGCTAATCTGCTAATATCCTGGACCAGAAACCAGTAGTTTAAACATCTAATGAACCCAGTAAACCCTGGTGAAGCTGTATTGTGTTGAGCCAGCAACCAGCACCCTTCAGAATCCTCTGTGTTTATGTTCTGTTTCCTCTTGTGTCCCATGTCTGTCCGTCCCGCGCGGTGGCCAGCCGGTACTTCAGCAGGGCGTTCACGGCGTGGTCCAAGCAGGACAAGTTCACGGTCTCCTTCGTCACCAGCCTGATCTCCCACGCCGACACAGAGCACAGGGATGGAGCCTGGCTCCTGTTGTCCAAGGTGGCCAGCTCCTCGCCCAGGATGCCCTGTGGAAAGATCTTGGACTGCTGGGACAGAATGATAGGGTCAGCAAAAGCAGGCAATTCCCTCGTGTCGGTAGAAATGTACCGCTCAGGGTAGCAGACAAATTACACGATTACATATAATAATAATAATAATAATAATAATAATAATACTAAAATATATGTATAAAGGTCGGTCCTTCTTTCTCTACATTCATTAATTATATTAATGTAGAATTTGTATTGGTCGAGTGAAAATCTGCAATCTCATAAACGCATCACTAATTCAAGGCAATCCTGGTTAAAGATGGAGTGCAACATGTTTTCTTCGCATCTATTTAACACAGGTCCAAGTGTGCTAACACGGCAACAAGCTGTCACATTTTGAGTGTGATGGGAGACGTTTGTCGGCATCTGAACGACGACACCAGGAGCAGAGTTGTCGGTGAGGCAAATCTAGGAGTCTTAGGAGGCACGTCCCTCCCAGTCTTGTTCACCTGTCTCCTTCTCAACCGGCTTGACCGCCTGTCTGCTTCCAGACGACCTGATGGCCCGACTGAAGGAGTTCGACATGCCTCTGGAGGTCATCAGTGCCAGCCTGGACATGTTGTTTCAACTTGGAGTCAGTGAAGACATCAAGCAGACACAGGTGGGCCTTCTCAGTCTGTCTTTGTGTCTGTCTGTAGGGTGGACATGGTTGGACATCTCCAGTTAAAGGTGTAGTAAGCTAGTTGTGAGCTAATACACTTTGTGTGTCAAGCTCACCAAATATGTGCGTGTGCTACACAGCCCTGGCTCCGTAAATAGGAACACAAACACAATTGTAAGCACCGCTCCCAACAATAATGCTCTACTAGGGTGCGGGGGGTGGAGCTTCTGGGGAGTTTGTTTTGATTTGAGTTAGCAAGTTAGCAAGCATTCCTGAGAATGTCTGTCTAAACCTTTAAAGCCTTTTGTGTGTGTCTGTGCGTGTGCGTGTGTCTGTGTGTGCGTGTGTCTGTGCGTGTGGTCCGTGTGTGTGTGTCAATGTCCCCCCGGTCTCGTCTGCAGGCTTTCATGGACCAGCATTGCGGAGAGCTGCTCTCTCTGAGTGAGTCCTTCCTCTCCGGGGTCCTGCTCAGTCAGACTGGTGCCCAGAACCTGGACCAGGACCTGGTGGTGAGTTTGAATCTGGCCTCGGCAAGGCTTGCAGTACACAGTACACATTCCACTGTGACCCGACATGTCAGATGGTTCGCAGCACACACAACCATGCGGCGAGCCATCCATTGAAACTGTCTGAAAAGGGCAGATGCTTGATATAAAAGAGATATTTGGTGGGTGAGGAGAGAAGTTGTTGCTGCGTTGACGTTAAACCCTCTTAGGAACAGCCATCGTTGTTTTCGAGTATGTTTCGATGTCATACATAAACAATGTCCGGACCCCGGATCTAATCAGTAAGACGCATTTTGCTGACTGGGTTGACCGGACAGAAGCGCAAGATTGTCATGGAGGTAATAAATATCCAATATTAAAATGTGCATTTCTAATTGATTTCCTACCGTCTGACAGAGCTACTATCCAGTGTCTGAATGATTTATCCCAGTGGTCCTCAGCCGTGGTCCTGGGGACCCACGGAATGTATAAGATGTCTCCCTGCGCCATCACACCTGATTCAAATGAATAGGTCATTACCAGGTTTCTGTAGAAACCTGGGCTGCATTTCATAGTTTTTTGTAAACATTCCTAAATGATTAGATTTAAACTGTCCACCCTTCGTCCAGCGTCATTGTGTGTTCGCCGAGAACTACCGCCTCGGACTGTTTGTTTATGTTCACTAAAGTTTGTTTGAATTATGACTAAACAAAAATGAATGAAGTGAATTTGGAGCAGCAATTTTGTTTCCTTTGAGCGGAGTGATGTAAAAGACTTAAAGAGGAGGAGCTTCTAGACTTTGCTCCAAGAGCAATGAACAGGATTTCCAACAGCTCCGCTCCGCTCACATACTCTGAATGGTGGTAGAGCTAGATGAGACGATCAAAACAGTTGTAGCAATGCCCAGGGCCGGCCCCAGCTCTTTTGGGGCCCTAGGCGAGGAAAAACATAAACTGACTGAACACTTCCAATGGTGCGTGTCCAGACCTTATTCACCAAGTGCATTGTGGGTGTGGTGACACCCGGCTATGATCCTCCCTCCTGCCAACCAATGGGGTTGTTGTTCATCTGCAGGTGAGGCACCTGCACACGCTGGGCGTGGCCTCGCTCCACTGTCCTGCCAGGGTGGTCCGCAAGACTGTGCTGCTGGTGGAGTCTGTCTTCACCACACACACACACACAGGTAACGCACGCACACACACACACAGGTAATACACACACACAGGTAACGCACAGGTACCACACACACACACACATAGGTAACGCACGCACACACACACAGGTAACACACACACACACACAGGTAACGCACAGGTACCACACACACACACAGATAACGCACATACAGGTAACACACACACACACACTGGTGACGGGTGATGAGTGACCAACCACCTCCTGTCTCTTCCAGACACTGAGGAGCTGCCCGTCTCACGGCCACTGTCTCAGCTCAGTCTCCCCTCCCTGGTCAGAGCTCACGGGATCATCACCCTGGGTAACTGGTCTGCCTGCCTGCCTGTCTGTCTGCTTGCCTGTCTGCCTGTCTGTCTGCTTGTCTGTCTGTCTGTCTGCTTGCCTGCCTGCCTGAAGACTGTCTTGTTGATGTATATTTGACATTTATTTGGGCCCAAATAATATGAACCTGCAGTACCTCTGAACACCCCCTAGGGGTCCCGGAATTCCTGTGGAATAATGTATCAATCATTACCTGTCTATAAGGGGCTTGAATGTCGATAAAGTATCGTTGGGGAAAATACATTTTCCCCAACGTATGCATTTTTTATTGTGGGGTTTAAGTACTGTGATACTCTGCTGTATTGTTTTATTTAGGGATGCATAGCTGAATCGTCCGATTTCCACTTAATACAAGCTCGATGGATGTCCGAATTTCCTTTCTAATGGTCGATACGTAAAACCAATCTTTTTGTCAATTACATGGCTGTCAATTCACCATAAATTATATTTAGCCTTTTTCATGCGTTTACCTGGATTAAAATGTGATCTTTATTTTCATGAATAATATATATAAATATTACTAGATTGTTATCGGTCGATTTTGCAGACTGAAAATCAGTATTATTATTTTTTTGTTCCAATTTTTTATTTTTTGTTGTGTTTTGATTATGGATTAAAAATTTATGGAAATTATGGATTAAAAAAAGGCATGGATAAAAAAAAAATATATATATATACACACACATATATATACACACAGTATATATATATATACCAACCAAAAAAAAGTATATTGAGATGAAAATTATTTTATTCACAGTAAAAAAAATAAACTATAAGAAAAAAAAATATTGTGATGAAAGGATTTTTTTTTTCAAAGTAAAAAAACCTAAAATATAACAGGTGAAAAAAAAACAGTAAGAAAAAAAACATTGTGATGAAAATGTATGTTTTTACACTGTCAAAATCCAGAGGACAGAAATAGAGGAAACTTTTTTTTTCACAATAAAAAAAAAAAAAATCAACTATAAGAAAAATGTATATTGTGATGAAAGGATTCTTTTTCCAAAGTAAAAAAAAAGAATATTACAGGTGAAAAAATTAACAGTAAGAAAAAAAATATTGTGATGAAAGGATTTTTTTTCCAAATTAAAAAGCACTAGGAGACGTTTTTTCACACTAGCTGCTCGAGCTAGCTGACGTTGCGGGATGGACCTGTTTCAGTAAGTAACAACTGACTGTGACTACAGTAGTGTTCTTGATTAACTTACTTAGGACTACCATTACAGTGTGTAAGATATGTTTTGACACTACTATGAGTCAACAATCAGCCAAAGTGAAAACTATGCAGCCTCTCAAACCAGATGATTGACAGGTTGGTTCAATTACCCTAGGGTTGCTAGGACCAGAAATCTCATTCTTTTTACACAGTAAAGCAGCATTACTTGGATTAGTAATTGTAATATAATTACTGTTTTGGAAATAGTAATCAGGCACACTACTAGTTACTGAAAAATATATATTACATAAACTAGTTACTAGTAACTAGGTACTGCCCAAAACTGGTGAAAATCATCCGTAACTACTGTAAAAATCTACTACCCAGATGCTACTGGACACCTTCCAGATCACGGCCCGCCTTCAGGAGCTTGGAGAACTCTTCCAGTCCTGCATGTAGATCTCTGAGGACAGTGATTCTCAAGCGGTGATGAACAGTTGGCGAACGATTCGTTCGAAATGAATGATTAGTTTGAAATGTAACGATTTGTTCAAAATGTAATGATTTGTTCAAAATGTAATGATTTGCTCGAAATTAAATGATTCGTTCTAAATGAATGATTCGTTCTAAATGAATGATTCGTTAGAAATGAACCTTTATACTCATTTTCCCTTGCGTGCAAACTCGTCTACTGAATCTTTGATTCTTTTTGCGCACCACCGCCGCACGGATTGCAAAAGAAGCAGGACAAACTTTATTGTTATTACAGTATTACTTATGCTTATTGTTCAGAACTCAGCTGCAAGAGTCCTCACACACACCAAACCCTGGGAACACATCACTCCTACACTGCAGCACCTCCACTGGCTCCCTATCAAATTCCGCATTCAATAATTCAATTCTGTTTCTTTTTTTTCTCTCTACATTTTACAGTCTAAAGAATAGGTGACTCATTCACATTTACATAGTTTGTTTTTAAAATACACACATCAAGCAACTAAATATTCACATTGTCTATATGCATGTAGATCTGAAACATGAAAAGTAATGCAGTTTGTGTAATGCCACCAGCTTTTAGTATTTAGGGAGTCATTGTGCTATGATTGACTATTTGTTCCTCTTGGAAAGAAAAGTGCTAGAGTGTTGACAGAATGACGTCATTTTGAGTCAGGATTGCAGTGATTTGATGGTTAGTGTATGTAGATACATGTTTCTTTTTGCATTTTGAAATGTAGTTAGTATATATTGAACAATATGTGTTTTTGACAAGAACATTTAGTATTTCGCAATTGTGTGAGGTAGGTGTGTTGCTGTGTGGGTTGCTGTGTTAAGAGGTTTGGAAAATTATCTTCAGTATAGGTAAGCGGTTGTTATCGATAGAAAGAAAACTGTAATGCCCACGGGTGATTTAATTCAATAGCAATAATTTCAGCCATGTATTTGTGCTTCCCCTGTTTCTGATGAGCACCTACCTCTACATAGCGTAGATGCCAACAACACACAATAAGCTACATTTCCAATTTCCTCACACAGCAGCTATGGTCCCTTAAACCTGTTTTAATGCCTCACAACCTGAAATCGGCCCGGAGCAGGTAGATGTGTTGAGAGTATCTTCAGTAAAGGTATGCGGTTATAAACGATATAAATGAACTGTAACACGGCTGCACACTACATAAGCTGCTAATACTGTACCCTCTTTTAATCAGACTGCAATTTGAGTGAGAATAATCTCCAGTCTTTTGATTATTGCTCACGTCTGCTACAGTATACCGCTAGGGACAGGACTCAAAAGAATCACAGGATTTGAGTCTTTGATCAAATGCACCAGTTCACCCTTAATGTTATTTGTGACTTAAATGCAATCTGCCCGTAGCCTAGAACAGTATTAGCAACATAAATCAGTTCACTGAGACAAATATTTATAATAGGTAAAATGTCATAAAGGTTGGGGTCTAAACCAGCAACCTCAGTGTTACAAGCGCAACACGGAATCCAACGAGTTCACCAGACTTATGTCTTAAGTCTGGGGATAATTTCATCATTCATCATGCAAACATATATGTGACAGGGAGGGACACAATAACTCTTCACTCTTCAATCTTCAGTTCCTTGCTCACACCAGCCAAAATACGACCAAAATATCGCTCAGAAGATCCAGACTTCCCACCATTATTCTCAAATGGGGGTGCACGTGCCTCTAGGGGTACTTGGAGGTACTGCAGGGAATACATTAATCTTTCCAAAGAAAAATAGCAGCCCACTTATATTTAATGTATATCTTCCATTGAAAGATATTTAATTCTTAAATGTTTTCTCCTGAAGCTATTAAAAAGTACAAGTCGTTTAATAATATCTCATAAATGTGCAGGCTTGAAGCAGCCATTAGCATTCCATAGTACTATAAACTATTGCACTTTTCTTTTCCATATGGCTATATTGAAAACGTCTTGCAGGTTTTATTGGAAAGGGGGCACAGAAGCCACAAAGTGTGAGAAACACTGGTCTAGGAGTTCCTGAGGTTGATTTATGAGGAGCCGTGTTCAGCAGACATACCTGTAGCGAGGGCATGTTTTAAAAAGCAACACTCAGCAACAGGTACACTATTACAGCAGTGTTTGAGTCACTGCACCACATAATTGCTCCTGCCTCCCCAAAACAAGCCGGTACCGATCTCTGTGTTGATTACACATGCTAAGAAACACCTGTTTGCAGGAGTGCAGTTGAGGGCATCCTTATATAATTACGCTGGCTCTGCAGATGGGGAACCGCTATAGCAAACCCTCAACTAGCTATTATTACTCTGGCTCCAGGTGAACCTGGTAATTATAAAGTGGTAGGCAGCAAACCAACAGCATTTGGTAATGTAGTTAGTAGGAGAAATAAATCTCATCTGGCCTCCACAGAACCACCTAACCCCTCTGACCAGAGATATTGCATTATTGCACCTTATATAAGTGCTGTATCGTACATTTGAAAATAATGTAAAGACATAGCAGTAAACTAACTACTGGTTGAACGTCCAACATACAGTAGGTCTGAGAGCATGATATAGATGTAATAGGTCATGTCTGCAGAGAGCAGATCCCGTATAGTTTAGCGTCTGCCACTCGGAGCGGTGGGTGATCAACATACAGCTAACAGAAAAATCATTGCTAAAGGATTAAATATTAAAGGCTTCACCTTAACCCTCCCACTGTCCTAAGGCATTTCAGCAGACTAGCAGCAGGGGGAGCAAACCGCGGAATGTCATATGTCCGTGTTGTGGTTGCTGCCCGCTACTGGCAAGTGCACCATAGGACAGCGCGAGGGTTAAGAATGGGCTATGTTAGCAAGCTAGCTACTAGATCATGTCAAGTGACTAAAGAAAGCATCAGGTAGTAAGGTAGAGAGAAACCTTGTTGCATCATTTAGAAGCTGCTACAAAAGCAGGTCATTCAGGATCAATTAGAATATTGTTTGAATGCATTACTTGTGCATTACTAGACAATAATATTGCCCTTTTATTGCCAAACATTCATGTTCTTTTCCTCAAGCTTCTCGGTTGTTCGGTTCCCCTGTGGGATTAGCTGTAGCAGGCGCAGACAGGATACAAGGACAGCTATATAAGGCCTTGCACTGGATTCTACCAGAAGTTATCCCATTATTTTAAAATTGGTCAGCCAATTTGGTGCATGTGAACAAGGTCATTTCAACGACGCCAATCAGTTGGAGCCAAACTCAAAGGGAAAAAAACAACCAACCCCAACAACATACTATTAGATCAATTTTACTTTGAAGAGAATAACCATTCGGCCCCATCAGATAAACAAAAGCCCGGGAAACCCAATTAGAGTCGGCTTTTATGATGGATGAAAGGCACTCAATGTAATGGCTTGTTAATAATATACACAACCGCCCTCCACGCATAACAATTGTCTAATTAGGGAAGACTATTGGGATGTGACCCATTTATAGGAAACATCTGCAACCATGCACCATCGCTGCAATTCTCTGCCGTTCATCGCATCCAAATTGTGACAGATGAGAGCAGCTAATAGCAGCTAGTCTGAGCACTTTGCATTGTGGGTGGGGGAGGTGGTGGGGTCAGACCAAATACCAACATAACACGTGTACAATGAAGCACATATGGACAGTTATTGGGGGTGGGAGGGAACAGCCTTTTCTCATGCAAATAGCAGCCGCTTATCAAAACCTAGTGTCTAATTAGAGAGCAGGGGGAAAGCAATGCAATGTGTTTTGGGAGCAGCCACAGTGTTTCCTGCGTTCAGCTTCAGCATTCAGAGGCAAGAGATTGTCCACTCAAACATTTGCCACCAGCATCCGTATTTAATTTGCTTGGGTCTGAACATGGGCGCAAATGATAAATGCGGTTATTCTGAACCTCTCTGCTGGCTGTCCATTCACCCATAGTATGACTTAGAGACTAAGCTAATAAAGGCAATTCCAAGAATAAATTCAAACCCTTGTAACTTTAATTAGAATGTGAAACTTTTACATGTCAGATGAGAGATAACAGGAGTGTATATGAAATGTTACTAATCTGCATAATTACCGCAATATGGAAATGCCAACATTATAATATAAAAAACCTTATTTGTAATTATTTCATACTATTTCGTAATATCATGCTAAGGTAAGGTATGTTAGTTGAATATGTCATTAAAGGCTGCGTGAACATTGCCTTTTAACACCATGCTGATCTCAGAAGCTACAGAACAGTTGGATTTCTTAACGAGTTATCAGTCTGGTAGACTCAGGGTGCGTTCAGTGGACTGAACGTTCTGAACATTCAATAAATGTTTTCACTGAACATTCCCTCAAATAGCAGGAAACTGATGGAGTGCCTACTCCGGGTAGGGAATGAGTCCTTACCCCACGTGAAGGAGTTCAAGTACCTCGGGGTCTTGTTCCCGAGTGAGGGGACATTGGAGCGAGAGATTGGTCGGAGAATCTGAGCAGCGGGAGCGGTATTGCAATCACTTTACCGCACCGTTGTGAAGAAAAGAGAGCTGAGCCGGAAGACAAAGCTCTCGATCTTCCGGGCAATTTTCGTTCTTATCCTCACCTATGGTCATGAAGGGTGGGTTATGACCGAAAGAACAAGATCACGGGTACAAGCGGCCGAAATGGGTT
>JAODUH010002114.1:0-12269 GCA_027564835.1 Typhlichthys subterraneus | reverse complement strand
GTAATGTATGTATTATGTCTGTGGGTGATGGGCCCAGCACGTTCCTGTGCCCAGGGCCCATGGACGGCTTAATCCGTATATGATGACGTCAGTAACACCATATAACAGCCAGGTCCATTTAAGAGGGTTATTCAAGAGAGCGCTGACAATACATGAGAAATCACAGCATATATAGGGCTGACTGGCCCAAAACAGGGCAGTGGCATGTTGTCACACAATCTGTCTATTTGAGAACAGTACCTTCTGAGGTGCTGGTCAGTTACAATGTAATTCATTACCTTCATCCAGAGACTATCTGCAAGGTCGTCTGGCGTTGCTAAGCAATAGTCTACTTCTGTTCTCCTAATAGTTAGATTCTGTCTGTTCTAGGTACAGATATAGTTAGCAGTTCTTCTATGTATTATAATGGTGACATGATCTTAACATAATATGTGACATAAAACACAAAACATAAAACACAAATAAAAAAATAATAACTAAATAAAAAATAATAAATGGTATTTCCAGTTTTTACAAACAAACAATAAAAACAATAACAAAAACAATAACAATAATACATAAATAAATAAATACAGCGAGATCTTTGCGTTTGTAATTGTAATTGTAATTTTAAAAGCTATTTGAATACAATGGTCACATATCCATCATAGTCTTTTTGCCCTCTTGTTCTAACAACATCTACCAAGCAGGTACATTTAATTAGTACACACTGTCCTAGCTGTAGCTGACATTTACAATACTACGCACAAGTACAAATACGTCCACTGAGATTTAATGACTAGGCAGTGTTCCCTGTCTGCTTCAGCATTAAAGACCACATAAATACTTGGTGTGGATAAATACAGCTCTGGCGTGAAGCCATTTGGAGCACTGGAATACAAACTTTCTGAACCATGACCCCCAAAACTTTTTTTGCCCAAGCTATAAACCATGTTCTTTTATAGCTTAGATCATTGAAAAATATATGGATTTTTTATAAAACATAAAACAGTAATTAAAAAACCTTGAACATACTGTAGTGTTTATCATACAACTAATTAATTATATATCATGA
Organism: Typhlichthys subterraneus; assembly: GCA_027564835.1. Classification (NCBI taxonomy): domain Eukaryota; kingdom Metazoa; phylum Chordata; class Actinopteri; order Percopsiformes; family Amblyopsidae; genus Typhlichthys; species Typhlichthys subterraneus. The sequence goes on along the minus strand of JAODUH010002114.1, from coordinate 11,215 downwards.
ACCATGGACATAATTGATAATATATATGGTTATTATATACTAAAGCGAAAAAGAAAAAGAACATTTGAAAAAAAAAAGAGCTCAGTGTGTGTGTGTGTGTGTGTGTGTATTGGGAGGGGGTGGTCCCGGCCCACACGTTCAGAGGGGGAGGGGCTTGGAGGCGGATGCAGACAGCAGAGGAGAGAGAGAGAGGGGAAAGAGAAGGGAGGAGCGAGCGCCAGAGCCGACCGACTGAGCTTCCACAGCTCACAGTCTCTCCTCCTCGCTCGGCCACAACGCTGCTCCTCTCTCTCTCTCTCTGCCCCATCAAACCAACGTGCCAACCGAGGGTCTCTACCGCTCTCTCTGTCTCTCTTGTTCCAAACTCTCCTCTCACCATGCTGCCATGGCGACGGAGCAAGCTTGTCCTGGTGGAGGCTGAGCCCAAGGCCAAGGCCAAGAGCCCCACCTACCAGACCCTCCTGAGCGCCCTGCTGCGCTCCTGCCCGGACCTGCTACCCGACACCGCCCCCCTGGACTGGGTGGGCGGCCTCTTCCACGCCAAGCGGCAGAAGGTGGAGCTCAACAAGGAGGAGCCCGTGTACGGCGCCCGCTACCTGGGCAGCGTGGTCACCATCACGGCCCGGGGCGACGGCTGCACCCGCGAGGCCGTGGCCAAGATCTGGGTGCGCAGCAACTACGGCGAGCACAGCGCCAAGATGCGCCTGAGCGTGGGGCCGTACGGCATCCGCATGAGCGGCGACAACCGGAAGAAGACTCCCGTCCACCTCTACTCGCTGAGCAGGATCACGTGCTGCGCCGCCGACCCCTGCCGACCCAAGATCCTGGCCTGGGTGTACCGGCACCAGGTGAAGAACATGGCGGTGGTGCTCCGTTGCCACGCCGTCCTGGTGAGCAGGCCGGAGAAGGCCCTGGCGATTGTGCGCAGCCTGGAGCACAACGCCGCGTCGACCTTCAGCGAGTTCAAGCGGCTGAAGCGTCAGAGCGACCTCCGCCACTGCCGGCAGCAGCTGCTGGGCGCCGGGGCGGTGCCACTTGTGCCCCTGCGCCGCCTGCTGAACGGACAGTGCCACTACAGGCCGCCGCCTGACAGCCCCGCACGCCTCTGCTCCATCACGGAGGAAGACGAAGAAGAAGAAGAAGAAGGAGAAGAAGAGCAAGAGGACCGAGACGGAGAGGAGAAGGGCGAGGCAGAGGAACTAGGGGAAGCGTGGGATCCCGAGCGACGCCGGCGGCGGGAGAAGCAGAAGGTTCTGACGACCAGCACGGACCCGACACAGCTGCTGTCGGAGCTGGATCTGGGGGACATCGCCGGGCTGGAGGAGTGCCAAATCAACTTTGTCAACGACAGCAACAATAACACCTTCAGGTTTGTCACATCTCTGGTGTGAGTGGGCTGGATGATAGGGCGCTGCAAAACACTCCTGTCTCTCGCCCCCACGCTGGGGCCGTCTGACACTCCCGCGCGCTTATCACGTTTACTAGAAACTTCTCCTGCTACCGGGCGAGGGACAAAAAGGAAGCCCTTCTCTTACGTGGGAGCAATATGGACGTCGTGGCCAGTGGTTTCACATACGTGGCTTGACAGAGAGAATGAGAAACTGCATGTTTACAAAACAAGAGCTGACGACACTCAAGACAGACTAGCGATAGCACAATGAACAAACGTGGGAACGTGGTCACAGAATATGGTTTATGGAGGCCGACGCACAGACTTCCATGTGACCGGTGCGCACTTTGATCTCACCTCGAAGCCAGACCTGTTTATTAGTCTTTTGTGTCCATTATTTTGTATTTTGTATTTTGAGTGTAATTAACGCCGCTTACCAGCAGAGGCATTTTGTGCAGATTGACTTGTAATATTTGATTTTTCAGGGACATGTTTGTACGTGCACATCATTTTTCTAATGTGACAATCCTTGTCGTAACTGTTCATGATTGACCTTTCTCAGTGCATCCAAGGAGACATTTGATACTGCTGAACTATTAACCACAGCCAGCTAATTAATTAGTCTATAATTTAGGAAGAAAGCCATTGACTTGTTGCTGATTGCTGCCATTTGTTACAGTTCCTCATCATTTATGCATGACCATTCAGCAGTCTGGTTCAATGCTATGCTGTTGCATTCTTGTTCAATGAGCCATCTCAGATGTTTTGGTTTTCACAACATAACACTGTGATGCATTTGTAACCGATAATCATTCATGCGGCAACAATGTATTATAGTTTCTGCAAACTGTAATAACATTCCGTCTGCAAAATGCAAACGTATATCTCAATTTGTCATAAGAACAGTGCATTCGTGTGGTACTTTGTTTTCCTTTTTTTATAGTAGTTTTTTATTGTAGTAATTTCATGTGGATGAAAACTGTGTAAAGATGCATTATGATTATAATGTGATCAATATATTTAACTATTTATTTTTAAAATAAATATTACCCTCATATTGGTTGCTTTTTTCAAATATTGCAGGGGGTATTCTAGCTAGCCAGTTCAAGATGATAAAGTAAAGCTACATTTGAAATACATTAGAGATGCCTTCTGCAATAAGGAAAAATAATACCATCCAGATAAATACAGTAAAACAACTTAAGATGTTGATGTGATGGATACATTTCCGCTGGGCCAGTATTGGACTCTCAGCCTTTTACTCTGAGGATAGCAATTAATCAGTGGATTGAAGCCCAGGAACCCAACATAAAACACTGCCTCGGCAAGCTTGCCGTCATCCCAGAGCTCAACCAACTGATCCAAAACAGGTACAGAGAAGCTGACGCACTACGTTTTGCTTTACTGAAGACTCAATCAAGTTCATATTATGCATCATTTTATTGCATGTTATACTGTGAGCATAGAAATAAATGTTGCATCCAAAGAGTATACATCATTTTATTATTTTGAATTTGTGTCAAATGAATTTCTGTAAAATATATATTTATTTTTGTTTTCTATGTTGTGCGAACAACCGTATGGTTTTATTACCTTTTATATTACCTTTTTTATTACCTTTTTTTTGCAGACCAAAGCAAAGCTCTTGAGATACATACTGGCCTTAAAGCAAAATATTTAACTAAACCTTATGGTTCTTTTAATACTTTCTGAATTAAACCCTAAATACATACCGTAGGACACACGGAAAGTAGAAAGATAACATTGAATAGAGATTAGAGAAAAATAATGCCACAGTTCTTGTCCTACACTTTTCCCTGTGTAGCTTGGCCTGAGAAAACACTATTATGACGCAGTTCAATTACCAATTTAATTGATCTGTAACGCCTTTGTATCTAAACTGAGAGACTTGCATAGGCTATAGCAGGCTATAGGCACATTGTCATAGGCTTTGATTAAGAGATTAACAGAAACCGATTCCAGGTTGCATGTATGGTTTTGATCATTTAGTACAATTACATATTTTGGTGCAAGACATCTTAAGCTTTCATGCTGACCACCCTAACCATTAACCTTCCAAAAATGTTTTTGTACAAGTCTCTTGCAAACCCAGGTACAGTAGTTACAATATTGACCTTTTTTGCTTTGGATAAATTTTTAAAGGGGAGTTTAAAGTAGTCTTCAATCAAAGTACAATATGTTGGCATCAGTGCAGTAGGCCTACTGTTGACCTCCATTTGATCCAGTCCACAGAGATTGTTGTGCTTTCACAATGCGCTGCACAAGGGTGTCGTTAACAGTGCGAATCTTATTTCATGTGTCACGTCTAGACCGGTCCAGTATTTTGATACACTAAATCTGCCTTCATGTTGCACAAATAAGCGCAGGGAACCATGACCGTTTAAAGGTAGGCAAGCTAATTGTAAGATAATATACTTTTTGTTAAATTCACAAAATGTCTGCTCACATAACTGTTCTCTGTGCGTGCTGAAAAAATTATCTGCTACTTCTACATACAGTATATAGGAACACACTCACAGCAACTAAGCGGTAGTATTACACATTGTTTCACAATGCGTTTCAATGTGCGAGGCGGAGTTGGTGGAGGGATATTGTTTTGATCTGAGCTCGAAGCCACAAAAAGTATTCTACAGAAACTCGAGAATGCAGTTCAATCACATGGCAGCTCAACCAGCTGTTTGACGGAGGTGGCTGACAGATACACAGCGCCTACATCACAGTGGAATGGATCAATCACCCATATATCCAAACCGTGACATATCCAAACTTGGAATGTATAAAGGTAAGAAGTAGCCTAAAGTGATCCTCCAGGCATTTCAAATGATCAGTCAATGTTTGTTTGGGGCAATGGGCATTGATTTGCAATGCAGTAATTTGGGATTTATCTCTTTCTTCTCAATGACGCACATAACAATACACAACACAATAAAAGTCAGGATTGGGTTCACTTCATGATGAAGAAATGTCTGCATTGTACATGTACATGCTACTTCACTGTTGATTTCCATGTGCATTCAGTGAAAGCTCCATACTAATGTAGGCTAATTCAATAAATGTATTTTTACCACTTCTGTTTTTTAATCTAAATTCAAAAAAATGTAAGATAATGTAAAGCAGATCGAGATTTGATTGGAAATATGTAAAATGCTGATATGGGCTCACAATGTGGGTGCAGTCATTGTGCATTATTTGAAAGCTACTTGTTTAGTAGCCTAGCCTGTTCAAATCAACATCCTTATAATAAAATTGTCTATCTGTAGTCCAATTCTTTTTCCAAAAGAAAACATAAACCATATTTCCAATCCAAGAAGTGTTGTTGGACCCAAACACACAACACTGGTACTGTATGTTTTTCAGGGTTTTATTTTGCGAAGAACACATGATGTACAGGTAGGAACACAAACGACAGAGAACTGACATCAGACAATAGTCCAACAAAGACCATACAGAACATACTAGGTCTTAAAAACAGGAATACAAGACAGACCATTTGGACAAAGACAACGATGGGCAGATGAAACAAATGACAATCAACATGGGGCAAGAACAGTCACAACATTAATTCTATTCCATAAACATCCACACACAACACATAACCTCATACTGACAGTGAGCACTATATATTGCTGACAGGTTAGCAAAGGTGCTGCAGTGTGTTTATGTAAACAAGGCTTTCTTCAGCCAAAGAGAGTGAGCAGATGGCAGCAACATGGTACATGCTAGGCTACGCCACGGTCGCCTTCCAGAATAACAAGCACTGCTCAAAGCCCAGCTTTTTGTAAAAGAAGCTCCTAATGAACATAGAATAGAATTAAATATGTGATAAACAGAGGTCTGACCTGTTGATTAAAAACATAGAGGAAGGTTTGTCATAGACCCATGATGTTTGTTCCACAAACTCCTACATACCCATATTTTTGATATAGTAGAGAGAGAGAGAGAGAGAGAGAGAGGGAGATTTGATTGACAGCTCCCCAGGGGCATACACGCTGACATCGTGCTGCACGGAAAATACCAGAACAAAATGTTGTGTTTAAGCAGCAGCTGGCAGTATGTAAGAGTCTGCACTGTATAGTCCCTGTCTGTGGCCAGCACAGAGGTAGAACTAGGCATGACGTGAAGGGCATTTCGTATCAGCTGTAGAGAGGTAGGGAGTGAGATATTGGTATGTTAGTGTTGGGGGGGAGAGAGTGGGTGAGAGTACGCGTGTGTGGTGATGACTCAAGTTTTATAGTCTGTCAGAATTGTTGAAGTTCACGTAACCCATCGAGGCTAAGCTCGTACGTGACATTTCACATCCACATCATGACTTACGCTGTTCCTAAAAATGATTTTCACATCTTGCAAGGTGCAAATGAGACATTTTCAGCTCGGCAAAACGGCCTCTCACTCTGATGCACAAAGAGTTGATGTTCACATTTGATGGAAAAAGTTCCATACTGTACAGTAATAACAAACAGAAAAGACATACTCGTGGAATACCCACAAACCCATTGCTCAACATCAGTCCTACATAATATAGATTAGCTGCTGAATATTGCTAGCCTAGAGGAATATATCCATAGTGTGAACATGAGTGAGAACCCATTAAATGTGTATACCTAATAATTTCAGACCTGTGGTCTGCAAAGTATGCCGCACCGGAAAACCTCACGTTCCAGCGCACATATCAATGCAGCTAACTAATTTATGAGAAACCAGGAATAAGTTACTGGCATTAAACTTTGATGCCATTATCCCATAACACAAGTCCTGCCAGGAGAGAGATGAAACAGTACTCGAGGATGTGTGAACGCATGTTATCTGCTTGCAAGTGAAATAGCCCAGTTACATTTACGATGGAGAAACTATTGATTCTCGCAGCCTGGAATAGTATTTCATTCAGTTTTACTTGGTGGTGGTGGACACCCCTTAGCGGTACTAACTCTGATTTACTGGGATATACTCCTCACACCAAAGGAAGACTTGTTTAATGTCCTGGGAAATACACTTGTTCAGAGGGGGGAAATATAAAACTGGCAACGCAAATTGAACAGCCCAGTTGTCGCCTAACCTGCTATATTTCAGCTGCCCTAGATTTCCTGTCACTGCACGGTACAGGCCAGGAGGATGACAAGACAAGGTTAGTTTCCCGTTGGCGGTGCGCTGATGATGTATGCCATTCCAGAGCCTAATTATGAAAACAATAACCTGGAAATGCTGCTATATGCTTCCAAGGTCTTTACTAATGGCATCTAATTTGGGCAGGGGCAACGTTTGTCTGCGCAAAAATGATTTTAATGTGTCAGTTTCCTGGAGAGATTCAGCTACTGTACATGTTGTGTTAGAGCTGTGTTTAAGAAGGGCTGTTGCATTCTGGCACCAGTCATGTTCAGAATAATACACAGGATTCTGTTAAGGGAAAACAAAATAGGAAGAGGCCATATTCATGCATGATCTTAAAAAGAATAACTTCAACTGGCAATGTGATAAAATTGCAATTGTATCGTGATACAATTAGTGGTTTGTTTTTCACCTCTCCTGAATTAAAAAACACCAATGACAAAGCTAATAATGTGATGTGAGTTTAGCCATTCAACTGAACCCATAGCTCACTGCAGTCAGAGACAAAATAACCTTGCCAAAGCCTCGGAGCAAGGCATATATTAAGCTCTTACGTAATACCAGTGAGCAACCGGGAGGTAATTGAACACAATTAACGTCACATTTGCTGCCATTTGCAGCAACGGTGAAGGCTTTCTAGTCATTAAACCTGAGGTTCTACGGCTGCCTGCAGCCAGAAACTGTGTTTCTAGTGGCTTCAACATACATTTTAAAAAGCAGAATAATATGTGAATGACACAAAGAGCTTTTTGAAATAAGTTTTGGATTAGAAGTTGAAAGGAAACATTATTTCCATCTTTTACCCTCCGGAGAATTTCTTTGGACAGTCGAGAGGCATTCAGTTAAGCATCCCAGTTCCTATTACTCTGTGAACAATGAAACAAGGAAAAAAGTCATTTCTTTATACTCACTGACAAACACGCGTGTGCATACACACGCACACACACAACATACATTTACACAGAGGCACAAAAGAATCTGGGCCAATAGACAAATACTGTACACACAACAAAGCTTTCATTCAGGTATAGAGTGCTACAGGGCAAAAGAAACATTTCTCTTCCATTTGATGAGCTATAGAGTGACAGGTGGATAAAGGAGCTATAGTGTGTGTACCAGGCTGCCATGTGACAGCACATGTCACAGAGTCACTCGTGAATGGACCGCAGCCATTTCTGCAGTACCTGAGTAAACAAGGATCCAAATACACAGATCAGACCTCTGCAGTTCATTAGCTTGAATGGAGAAAGGTACATTTCACCATTTCTCAATCTTGTGTGATGCCTTTGTACACAATACTCAAATAGAATAAAACACAAGGCAGTACAGAAAGTCGTACTGTAAACATTCATCAGAGGAGTGAGGTTATGCTGTTTCTCATATGTTTCACCAGTCTAATGAGGCCCTTTCCGGGAGAACAGCATAGTTCTCCTTGGATTGCCCTATACTTATTGGCAATTTACATGCATGACGAATCCCCCTTGTTCTCTCAGTGACTGCATTCATTTAGAAATAGCAGGAAGTCGTTAATCCTGCCAATCTCATCCCAGGGGCAGGCGTCTGTACGCGATAACGGAGGATTGATGCAGGATGTGACATAACATGAATGTTTATGGCGAGAGGAGGCACAGATACACTGTACAGTAGCGTTGTGGCAAAGCACTGTGCGAAGCCGTGTTTCCACCTTTACCTTTCTGACACACTGATAAACACAGCGGTTCTTACAGACGCTTAAACGCTCATACACATTATTGCAAAAATGATAACTCATCGTTTTGCAACCTTAAAGACGAGCAATGCCAGAGAAAGAAAGCCAAACAAATACAACACTGCCTTCAGGAGTTCCGCCCCACATTAGGCTGGAATAGTGTAGCCATACCACTTTGTTTTCCCATTTACAGAGCCAGGGCTGTGTAGACACACCAGATTTATTAATTTTATTTTTTATTTTGGATATGCACAGCTAGCAAAATTAATCTAACAGTTGATTGGATTAGAATTGTTAACCCCACGTTTTAACCTGATGTACTCTAAGACAATCTTGTATTTTTCCAACCCAGCCCCTGGTGGCTATTACCAGTACTGCATCTTGAGCAGTTTCACAACATTCAGTTATGGTAGTTTCAGTGTATACAAATTAAATTACAAACCCATGATCTCCTGCCTCTTTTAAGGAAGTTGGGAAGGCATCAAGTATGCTGACACCAAATCTCCTATAATCATGGCCACCAAGGTAATGACCAACAAGAAAAGGCTTTTGTTGGACAAACTCTTTAATCCCAATTGCTGTTGAGATATCTCAGTGTACAAATGGCTAAAATGTCCCGCAGCATCAATCTCAATTAATTGAAGAGGGTTGGGTTAAGGAAAGGAAGCAATCCTTTTAAACAGGTAGTCTATCATCCCAGCAGCAACTGATGTCAAACCTAGGAATTGGCTTTGAAAACTGATTAATGGAAGGCGATGGTTCTCATGGTGATTGTAATATAAATAACAAATCTTCCTTTGTGCTGTGAAGTGTGTAAATCAACATTTATAGACAGTTTTACCGGCTGAATGGAGGCTAGACCAGTGGGTTTTATCAGCCTTGGAAACACAGCGGACCAGTGGTTTGGAGAGGGGCCAAGGTATTTAATTAGACACGTGTAGTACTGTAGGTGTAATTGGTCTATAAAATATTTATACAATCAGTGAATGGACTGTCATTGCAAAAGCGTGTAATAAGAAAGAAAAGGCAAAGAAAGGATAGAAAGCACATTAATTTAAGCAAAAGGTTTTGCTTCATAGCACTGATGTTTTAGCTGAAGACACATGTTAGCTGTTTATCAGTCTGCAGGAAACACTGGTTCATTATGCCTGTGATCAGCGGCTGCTGTAGTGCCCAGCCATGCTGAGGTGCTCTCAGCGGTGGCCCTGCACACTTGCTATTCACTGAGCAGCTTGACCAGAGGGCTCTCACATTGATTTAGCATGTCTAATCAAATCAAAGGAAATGGCTGGGTCAATAATATACAGTGCATCAGAGGGAAGTGTTTATGCTTACTAATATACTACTATTTGTATTTGTGTGCACTGTGGCTGCATGCACACACAAGGTTATAATATGCTGGGGTGTACAACACATACAGTATTGTGCTAGGCTGCCAAATTACTCTTTGAAAAGCTGTACGAAGTACAACCAACAACTTTCTACCTCTACTCCAGAGCTTTACATGATATTCTGTAATGTCAATCTTGATCCTCCTTATGCTTAAGAAATCTCTCTAGTGCATGTGCAGTCTGTACAATGGCTCATGTTCTCCCTTTACAGCCACTATGCAGTGTAACACGTACACGATTAGGGACGGGGGCATTTTGGGTTCTGAAGGCAATGTAACACAATCGAGGACCTTTAATGCTTTTAATGCAAGTTGATGCTGCACAGATTGTCCACCATCGCATATTTGGTGAGACCATACCATTTAATGGTTTCTCCAAAAGATGCCAAGGACACCGTCACAGCCACAGCTGTTATTTAGCCTAACGAACAGGGTCCTGGAGTGATCAAAGACCACATTATGATGGTGGAAAAAATGGAAATAAATTCAACTAATTCTGCCCTAAATATATTATATCCATTGCGATATATTATTATATAAAAATTTGCGATGGCTCAATATCCAAATTTAGTTGGAATGCCGTTCTCTACAAGTGTACCGAATTTTATGCTTTTATCAAACAAATTCACAATTGTTATGAAATTAGTGGTGCTAAGCCGCACCACTATTTTATTTGCCAAAAAGTTCAAACTATCAAATCTGCTTATGATGGACCCAGAACACAGGATCCACAATCAAGAAAATAAAGAATGGTGTTCCAAAAGCCTTCTGCACAATCTCTCCCCATATTGAGGATGGAAAAGGAAGGAAAATGAGCTAAAATGTCACCAAAACGTAACAATCCTTACAATATGTAAAGCTCGGATGACATATCGTGTGGCACTAATTGTTATGAAAAGCACATCTGACAGGGAGAGGCAATGTTGTCTCAGCCATTATTGCATTGTGCCTTTCTGTCACTTTATTGCTTTCCGGGTGCTTTTCATTGATGCATAGCGAAAACAATTACTTGAAAGTGTGCAGAGGAGGGGGAACATGTTGGGATGAGCAGCTAACAAGGCGTTTACTAGAGGAAAGAGTACAGCAACTTACCCACAAGCCCACATAATGTCATGAGTGACACAGTGTAGCGCACTCTCAAAGTCCTTAGAGGTCAATGTCATTATTTTTAAAAAGTTAATAATTGTAGTTAATATTGCATTTTCATACAAATAGCAATGTTTAGCAATAGTTCTCTTATTTTGGTAATTATTTGTGAAACATTTCTTTCTTTTTCTCAGTGAAGACAATAATGAACTCCCTATTATTCATCCAGCTACCACTATTGCCGCAACCCTTAACACCATATGCTAGGCTGCATGTGTTGGGAATGCTTTCTCACCTGAAAAGGAGTTTGGCCTTGCTCCTCAGGACAAAGTAATAACAAGCATTCAGCCCCTCTCCTCACACATAATGGGCAGGAGAGTTTATTGTGTAAACAACAGCGAGAATTAGCCATATACTGCGTATCAATCTGCCCGCCCTTTTAATAATAATAATAATAATAATAATAAACTTTATTTGTATAGCACTATTCATACATGAAATGCAGCTCAAAGTGCTT
>JAODUH010002113.1:0-12269 GCA_027564835.1 Typhlichthys subterraneus | reverse complement strand
CTTGGCTAAGTCAGTGCTAGGCAAAAACAACAGAAGTGCTAGCAGCTAATTCTATACAGAATATTAGAATATACTTATAAAAAACTTGGAAGTCAGACAGTTTCAATAATGATGAATAATACATTTGAACACAATAGTACATTAAGTTTCTAAAACATAGAAACATAGACCTGTGCACAACAGAATTGTGTATATCTAAAGCTAATGCACAACGACGCACTGAAAAGAAATCCGTCCATCAGCATGCAGAATAAGAATCAGGATTGAGGAATAAGAACATGACAGATGTAGGGAAGGGGACAAACTGTCTCCAAGCTAACATTAGGAGACACTCTGGGTAAAGCCTTGTGGGTACCAGCCAGTGTAACAATACCTGTTAAGTAAGGTGTAACAAAAAGATTAAGTAGTTATTGTAAAACAGAAGAGTGAATTTTCAAATTCTTTATACTCAACATAATTATACTTTACTTAAGGGTATGACATTGGAAATATGTTTTAGTATATGGTATTCCAATCATGGTTAAGGAAGTTTGATTGAAATGTATTGGCACCGTCTTTATGACTAACTTAATATTAGAAGAGTTCTAGGCAGAAATCACACGGGAACTTGTGAGATCAGGATAGTATTACATGCCTATATAACAGAGCTGTCAGTTACAAGTTAAATGGAAACAATGTTTTAAATTAGTGCTCAAACATTACAAGTTCATGCGGCTTAATAAAAAATTATAAAACTTTTAAAAGTTTTTGATGCATTTAGAAGTACTGACTCAAAATGAATAAATCAACTAAAATGATTAGGACTGTCCTCCAAAAGATTATCCATTGCTCTTGTGTGTTTTATACTGGATATTTCATCCAAAAGGTTAAATGCTTGACAGAGTTGACATATGGTTTGTAAAATGAATTATTAGCTTCCTCTCCCCTGCCGTGCCAATTGTAAATCTCCAATTACTTTTGTAAATCTGAAGGCACAAACAGGAAGGTGCCTGCACTTGATTGTCCATTAGGCACAAAGCTGTCTCAGTAGGGTCCAGTAGTGTTAGACAGACCATCAGCGCTGGGAAACAACTCTGTTCCCCAAAGTTATTACTGTGGTGGCTCATTTCCCATAGCACTGGCCTTGCTCTGGAGCTGCTAAGGTGCTGCCTATGGAACGCAGTAACAAGCTGGAGGACACTATGAACCCAGCTCTCCTGCTGAGTGGCATGTGTATTATTCTGCCATGACAAACCCAAGGGGTACCGTGGGCCAGGCTGGCTTCATTAGTAGGTCTACACTTTGGGATGTTTTGTTTGCGTCCCTCACTGCCCTCAGGTTGTTATGGCTAAGTGGAAGTTGGAAAAAGCCTTGTGTCAAATACAAGTGCTAAACAGGAACAGCTTGGTTATGGCCAAGTGGCATGACACTGGCCATGGGTAAAGTTAATGTAAAACTTAAATAAGAGCATTTACGCCAACCAAAACACATCATCAGAGTATTTTACTCTTATTTTCCGTGTTACATGTTATTGAGGAAAATAACAAGGATTAAACTTGCTAATAAAAGTAGCGTATACTCCTCAATTGTAGGCCAGCTCTCTGTTCAACAAATAGGGTAATGCCAGAGACATATTAGTGTGTCATGTCGCTTTAAATCTTTAGCAAAAAGTACTATAGACTACAACTTTTTTCCTTTGATTACAGTTTCACAAAGCCGTTTTAATGGTCAGAATGCAAAGAATAGTTTACTCATCTTGGGTAACATCTAAAGAAACATATATCATACCTATATGTAACAGGAGGCGGGCAAAGCATTCTTTGTAACCTACTCCTAAAGACTAGATATTTGCTTGGAGAAAGGGCCCAGGGAAGTATTACATGACATGAAACTAACTCAAAAAAGATGTTGAATTTGTCAACACTGCTACATTGATGCCTGACATAGGAAGACGACTGGCCTAAATCAGTGAGTCTAAATTCATTACATTTCCATAAAAACAATCCCAGTTCACCAACAAAGCTGCTATCTCATCACATCTAAACATGATCACATTCATTTTTGATTTGATTTAAATATTGCGCAAACACAACTGATACTGTAGTACTGTGTTTTTGCCTCTCTGTGATGATTCTGTATCTTAGTTCTGCCCGACTATTGTTCTCAGATTAACTTTGCTTAGTTTATAGTCTGGAAACCCTGTTCGCATTAGCATTCATACAGCCACCTGGATGGTTTTGATTCAAAAGGTTGATGAATCTATGACATTTTTGTAGCAATGGCTATTGGTTAAAGGCTGCTCCAATAGTTTCTAAATGAACGGTTTACGCCCATTAGGAGGCAACAACAATCACAAATGAAGCGTGTCCAGACACTGATCACAATATTAATCTCAACTGGACCAATGTAAAGAGAAATGTGATGTGAACCATGAGAGGATTCAATCGTGCCCAGTCACACCTTTGTCTCTTTAATGTCTTCCTCATGCTCACATGTGTTCTGTGTCAAGCTGTTTCATGTCTGCCCCTCTGCTGGCCAGAAGCCCAATTAGAACCAGATGTGTTCCAAATGAGGTCCATGTCTTTTGCAAAGCTCTGAGCAGAACTGTGTGCTCCAGGAAGTCTTCATAAAGCCAGTCCTGCTCTCACTGATCTGTGACAAGGCCTTGTGTTATTGACAGCGGATGAACGATGCTGTATATAGAAACTAGACATGTATTTCTCCCTGTATAATAATGTCAATGCTCAATGTTGAACACAGTGAAGGTTAAAGGGGCCTTCAATTAAAACTGTAAAATGACATTCTTCCATTTTTGCCCAAAACAACATTGTTGCTTTGTATACTGTAGATGACCTCCCACACTCCTCTATAGTGGTTGACACTCCTCTATACTCATCTACATGGCTCATAGGCTCACACCGTTCTCTACCTTCCCCACACAGTTGGTCTTAAAAATGAGAGGTCCTGAAGAAATGAGGGCTGAGGACACCAACAAAAATGTGGCCTACATACACAATGTTCCTTTTATCAACCAGTACTGTAGAATGTGATCTTGTTTGGCTTAAAGGGGAAATCGCAAATTATTGCTGTGAATGTTACAATGTTGTTTTGGTTTCAAAGACAAGTGTTCACAACCTTCCCTCCGCCAGAAAACACGTGCATTTAGTCTCCTGATATTCTCGAGCCTGGAGAGCTCCACATTGCATAGCGACTCACAAATGTGTACTGTATAATCAACATATGAAACTTGACTTTAAATGGTGAAGTCTATTACAGGCTCTTTCATTTAGAAGAAATAAAGCACCTTTGCATCGCTACTCAAACATCCCTCGGAGAACACTCACCACTAATGGGTATACTATAGCAACGGGCCTTTTTTCTGGCACCCACTGCATGACAAGGTGTCAGGTGAAAGCTGTGGAAGTGCTGTTTCCTAGGACGTTCCACCATGCCAATGGTTGTGTGTTTACGGTGATAACCAGCAATTTGAGGCCTGCAGGGGACAAAGAAATCAAATGCAGAGATGATGGCAATTGTTAATACAAGGATTACGTGTCATTTAGTGGTCATCCACAGCATATAGATGAGGGGAAAGAAACAACAAAAATGTATTGATACGATCCATTAAAGGACAGATGGATTTGTTCATTTTAACCTGCATGTAGGAAGTTGCAAAGTGTTTAAAGTTAATTCATAGGCCAAATCACACACCAATGTATGTAAGATGATTTCTGTTGAAAATGCATTTAAATACAGTATAATGCCTAATCAGTTTCTCTTACTGAATAAGATCAATTGATTAAGGGAATGTTTCAGAAAGTGAAAAGGTGATAAAGATTCTATTACTTTAAGACATACTTAACAGACTCGTCATTTGAGCACTACGTCTTTTCCTTAATGGTTTTTGGTAAATTGTCTTTGTCCAATTGAGAGTTAAAGTTATGATATGTCATATAGTTCATGTCTGACATTAGGCTTGTGGTTGTGATTAAGGGCTATATAAATTATATATAATAACTTGCGCAAGTTCAAACCACAAGTCAATCTGAGGTGTGGCCAATACCTTTTATTATTTCTAGTTGTTTTTGGCATTTGCAATGTCGATGTGACACAGACAAGTGCTTGGCCTTTCAACGTGGACTCTTGTCTGTATTTGCCAGAAAAGGAAAAAAGGCGGAGAAACAGGCAAACAAGAAAAGAGTGCGTATGTTACATAGATTACCACAGACAGTTTGTTTGGTAACGCCCCTATGAGGATATGGCCACCTACGTAAAATTCAGCAAAATATACGAAGCTAAGGAACTGATCGCCTGTACACAAACCATAAGTACAAATGTAATGTCCAACATTTCACGTAACCAAATCTGTAAATCTAGTTTTGATACAGTAACTGGTAGGCTACCATAGCATAAACGCAACTCGAGTCTGCAGGACAGGCATATAATTAAGCAACACGTTCTCATTCCTGGTCAATGGCAGCATGGTCAATGGCCTTTCTTGTCAATTTTTGAAGCGTTCAAAAGCCTTTGGCATCGTAGGATGAAGACTTCGGTCATTGACTGTTACGGCAGGGCTACGGAGTTCCCAACACTGGTTTATTTTCAGCTATATGGGCATGCAATCTCAGCACAAGTATTAGCTCCTGGTTGTAGATAAATAATCAATATACAATCGAGACATGTTAGAATGTAATTACTTTAAATCATATGCCTATACAGAAATATAACTGAAACTATTTAATTTTATAATTTCAGGTAAATACATTTTAACATATGGTCTTTATCTGGATCAGTGATCAGTCATATCATGCAAAAATTTAACTTTAAGTCTGTGATAATAACTAAGATAGAATATGTCTTTGTTTAACTTTAACCCTGATGGCTGCGATGTTGTGCTATGGTATAATTTAATAACCTTTATTCATAAAATAATGTGCTTAGTAGATAGATGGCTGGTTATCAAAATGTAACACCCCTGTTCTTTCACAGGGCTGTGTGACCAAGCTGCTGCTGTGTTTATGTGGTTGACATGAACAACAATTAACTACATTTTTCCTCCCGTATCCTTTACTGTAGTCTGGACAGTGAGGCGGAAATAATGTGCAATATTAACACCTTGAAAACACTGCTGAAAATAAACCGTATGTGGTTCAAAACACATAAAACTATGTTCAAACCACGTTTAATTACTAGCAATCAGCAGTAAAGCAGTCGTAGCCTCACGTCAACACAGCTATGTCGAAGTCGGGGTGGGATGGGCAGTGGCTTGTTTAATTTAAAGCAACAGTTACTGAAAACTGATCGTTATCTGGTGGTCATGGTTGTGATCGTGCTATTCCACATAATCTATGTGGTATTTTCACCTAAACTTGTCAACTACATTGTATTGAGAAATGAAGGAACAGTGTCAACAAGTTAAAAGGAGCATGAAATGACTCCTTTAATACATCAGTAGGATCAGTAGGAGTGGTGGGCGCTATCTTCAATTACAGCCAATCAAATCAGCTCCTCTCATTCCCATTCAGGACTCTCAGACAAATGCTGTCCAAATCATCCATTTTGAATAATGGTAGATCCACACTTGCTGCACAACTCCAACAATTAGGCGTGGTTGTGATTCATTGGAAGTGTATCCAGATTAAAGACATGCACAAGTTGCTGAAATAATGTTTTGCTGTCTGTTTACACACAACTTTTATTCATAATATTTGTAGCAGCACTATATATATTTACATGTTTAATGATATTATAAGTCTATGCATGTATATTCTGTCCAAAATGTGTAAAAACCTTGTTGTTTTTCCTGCATGCACAGGGCCAATATGACCATATCTGGCTCTGTGCTGTTGTGTTTGGCACCAGATGTACAGAGCTAAAGACATGTAATCCTTTGCTTTTCTTTTATTTGACAAAAGAAACTCAAACATTTGCTATTCCCTTCAGGACAGACTTTTAGAGAGAGGGCAGGACTTTTGTATGAACAATTTGCATGAGCTCTATTTGAGACAATAATCCATTCAACTACAGCCACAGCCACATACGTGGTTAACAACACGTCAAAGGGGGCCAGGTATCTCTGCGAGCATCTCTTAAATTATATTAGCTCAAACCAGTATAATGTTATTAAATCTATGGTATGTCTGATATCAATGCTTGTTCGTGCATACCCCAGCTGGATTCCCAAGGCGGTATAGGAGAGAGGTGAAACGCTAATAATAATTAATACCTGTCACAGGTCAGGAGTGGATGCAGCACGATTACAGCTGACACAAAAATTGCTGTAAAGTGAGGTGTAATTTCAGATGCTGGGCATATATATTCCTCTAAGCAGGTCTCCTCTTGTGTGCCTGACAGAAGAAATACAAATTAAAGTCGGCCTAGAGAGAGATAGTGTTTCATTTCTGAACCGTATGATGTGCCAAAGATGTGGAGGGTCTAGCCAGATACGGAACAATAGATCTGACACTTACTAGGGTTTCAGGAGAGAGCCTGCAGAAAACACACACCCCATTGTTCACAAGCAAGGACATCTATTTTTAAAGAGACACTGCTGTATTTGTGTCTGTAATTCCCCTTGTGGTGTAAAACAGCATTACAACAGGTTGGTTTGATTTCAAAGAACAAGCCACTCATACGTGATTACTACCTAGCTTACATTCCTCTATGTGTCACTCTCTGGGTACACCCCCCCCAGTGGCATAACAGGTGAATTACATGTACTATATTCATGTAGATAGAACAAGAAGAACAGCAGTCAAGCTGATCTGAGTAGAGCGGGGTGCAACAATTAACTAAATAGAAATGCCAGCCAGAGTGCCTCATTGGCCCTGATTAGTTCAATATTCCCACTTGCTGCTTGTGAGACGAGATCCCATGTTTGATTTATGTGGGAACAGATGGTGCTTTGGCCACGTTGCCCTCACTGAAATAAGAACGCAGCACAAAGGCTGGTGTGCATTCTGACTGTGTTACACAATCCACCTCTTTGGGACCATCCATGAACCTGATTAGGTTCACACTATGAGGAGCACATGCAGGACACCATGGAAGTCCTGCCTGCTTAGAAAACCTCCTATCAGGGTGGTGATAACTGATGGGTCCTGGGCTCCCGGCTCCGTGCTGGCTAATATCGCTGCATGGCTAGCGTGACATTTTGATCATCGGGCCAAAGGATCTGATGGCATAACTTGACATAACTGTGGCAGAAATCTATGAAAGTGAGAAATGTGGTCGATGTAACCTTGATGTAAGCCCTTAGAAATCTCAGACATGTAGATCATGAAATGTTCAAGAGAGAAAATCAAATTACAGAATGTATCAAGCCATGTATAAAAGTATCATGTTTTATTTAGTACTGTACTATATTTGTAGGATAATGACATTTGTTTGCAACACTGTATTACTATTACATTTAAAATAACTACAGCTCAGATAAAACTATCTATTATCACATAAACACATCATGTGATTTATTGTCAGTTTTAAAACCTTCACTTTTAACCCAACTAATGTGGTCAGAGAAGGCATATACACATATTATTTTAAATCGGCATTTAATTACAAATATAGCAAAAAAAATTACCATAACATAAGATGAAAACATAAGATGAAAACATGCATTCTATGTATGCATAATGCATGTTTTCATATGCATACTGTAGCCTACAGTACACAGATACATTTCTGTATATTCGCAGATACAGTTTTGAGTATAGTCAACAAATTAATTTATTTGCTGTGTAATTATTGTAGTGAAGCTATTGTGGCAGTCGTACATGGTAAAAGGCTTGTATAATCTTAACATCTATATTACATGTTGCTTGGACAACAAATTAAATAGAACGTGTGAAATAATAAGCCCTTAAAGGTGCGCATCTCTATTGTGTACATCTGTCTATCCACGTCTGTGCACCTACAGGGCTATGAGCCTATATCAGTCTAAGGTGTAGGTCACAATGCAGGGCACTAATCACTAAAGTGTGGGAGCTCTTTCAGCAAAAACATTTTTGTGGTTTCAACCACAAGGCAAACTCCGCACACAAATCGACGAGTGTCCCTTTAAACACAAACTCTACTGGTCACTATAACTTTAACTATTGTCCCGCATGCAACAGAACATGAATTAGAGATTTGGACATGGACAGGAAACATGGGGTCATTACTGTCTTCATTAGCTCTCTTGACCTCTTGACCTTGTCCCTAAACTCTAAGGCATCACTCAGGCCAAGCTGACAGCACCTATTCACTGTGCAGTACTGTTGAGGCTGGCTGGCAGCATAGAGGAAGGAAGTGACACCCTTTTAGGACCCCCCACTCTGACACTATACTTATATAGACTTATATGAGGCTGTGTTGTCGGGACACGTGGCAATTCTCTTTTGGTTTGAAGTTGGGTAAGCATGTTCTTGCACAACATCAGCTCTATTTAGGTGTTATCTCTTTCATGTTTCTCTTTGCAAGGTTTCAAAAGTGAGAATATTTACCATTTCAACAAGCAGAAGGCATGCTGAAAACAGCTGTGGAAGAAAAAGACTGGAAGGATAATGTTCACTGTGTTGACACTAATTGGAGAGATACAACTTGGGGCTAAAATAGACGAGCCTTTAACAGGCCAGGAGTTCAAAAGTAAGTCTGACAACAGAAGAAAAGGGAACAGCACAACTTGAAAGAAGCACTCAGTGCACTCAGACACTATATGGGTCTAAATAAAGACATTCAGTAATAAACAGGATATTTTACCTGAAGCGACAGACACACACACTAAGAGGTTTAAAATGAATCTCTTTATCTTTACTTTTAGTGACACTGAGAAGTATGTATATTTTTGTTTTCTATTTTGGTGGTCTGCTGGTGTCTGCTGGACACCGATGGTCCATTCAGTTCAAACTTGTGACCCTGGCTGATTTCACTGCTTTTGTAAATATCCCAAATTTGGTTAAAAACCCATCTGGTGGAAGAAGCAACACATCAAACCCCTTGTGTTTTTGTACTTAGAAGACAGAGAATGGAGTAATGTGTTCTCCTTGCTCATATACTGCTTTAATATGCTGTGTAGGTAGAACTTTAGAGCTATACATTTAATTTGATTAGCTATCAGTGAGTCACATGCTCTGTGAGATCTGCTCTGGCTCTGTTAGCCCTCACCTCCATATGTCAGTTTAGATTTTGCCAGGGTGGGAGCCTGGAGGATTTCTGAACAATCTGAAAAATATCCTTCATTCAGTGATGGCTGGTCATGATTACATTTTGCTATTACAGATACACTCGTCCTTGTTCAGTTTGAAACACAGCTGTGCATGTAGGCTAGCAGTAGGGATGTTTATGGAGCCATGTGTGGGCTGAGTAGTGCTTTAGGGGAGTAGAGAACAGTGTCAGCTATTCAGTTTTGGCACAGGCATACACTCTTTCAAACCAAATCTACAATGTTTGTCACACTGGTTCTCAACTACACTTGGATTTTAAGACACAAAACTGTCCCTTAAAGAGAAAATACCTCCTACGAAAGTATTCACAGTTTGTGGTATTGTCAGGTTATTGTTTATATTTGTTTATATTGCGAGGTATCAATGTCAACAATAGTGTCAGAGAGAAAGGAAAGCTTTACTTTACAGCTTGTAGATTTTTTCCCTCTGCAAAAGCATATTCGACTACAATACAAAGACCTCCTTCAGACATTTGAGACAAAGCAATTTGGATCTTTGGACCTTTTGTAAAGTATGTGCCAGATGAGGTATATTACATGTACTTCCTCTCTATACAGCTGTGTCTTTGTAAAGGTGAGTGATTTACTTCTCACCCACCCTCCTCAGCAAGTAACCGATGAGGCCTGAAGCACTTCAGCTGAAGACAATTTGACAAGTCACAGACTTTATTTTCAATGTGCAGACTTGACTTGCAGTACAGCAAAGATGTACCATTGACTGACATATCTGCCCATCTGTGAAACCTATTGTACTGCTATGTAGATGTCATGTAAAATTGCTAGCAATATCGCTTCTCGTTCCTAATGGAACAGTAAAGGTTTTCTTGTGCATATATTTGCTTTAGACTCATAGCCCATAGGTTTTCAAACCGCATTATTATAACAGGCAGAAACAACAACTTGTTAGTGTTTTATCGTAGCAACAATCTAGGCGAGTTTATGGCAATTTTCTAAATAGACTGCTCAGACAAATTACTGTAGATTGCCATATGCTAATCCCCACAAAACCGGCAATCATGATATGGCTTTTAATATTGTCATTGTATTTAGTGCCTACAGGACAGAAATGTATTTGTACAGGAATTCATATATTTATACATATATTGTTACAATACAAAGCATGACAGTATATACAGTAGGTAAAGCAGGGATGAATAAACTAAGCCTATGCTCTCTGACAGCATGAAGAAGCATGATGTTGGACTGGGAGCTGGTGTTGGAAGGACCTTTCAGCACTTTCTGGTTCGCTGCATATATAGAGAGTGCCTACCGGTACACACTAGCCTCGTGATACCATTGCCATCAGTATCAGTCTGGAACTCTTCAATTCTAAAGGGTTTGTGACCAGCCTGCAAGACAGTCAGCCAGTCAGTGGTCTGCTGAAGTCCTCCCTAAGTTGATGACAACATCAACGTTCATCCGCTGCTTGCCATTCTCATCATTACAAGCTAATTACAATGACTTCACTTGAGCAGCTTAGTGTACAAATCTCTACAGTATTATTAGGAATGAAATGTACTGTATACTATGCTTCAGTGAAAAAATGACATACAACAGCACTGAAGGCAATTTGCTGTGGAGAAGAGTTGTTATGTATCAGTAAGTGCCATTATTAATTAGATGGGGATGACCAATAATCCCTTTATTATAGACCTGCTGCAAGACTATGAACTTTATTTGAACTTCAATTCAATTGGCTCCAATATTGTAGCCATAATTTATCTCTCCCGTTCCACTAGCAAAGCCCATAGCCATTTTAAACATGCTGTTACTGTTCAGCCATTAATGAAAAAAATGCATTTAGATGCAACCTTAATAAATAGGCCTATATTCAAACTGCATCTGTTGTCCACATTGCTGGGAAAAGTTCTAGCTAAATAGCTTTCAAAGGTTTTAGAATCTTGCCTGTATGACTCCTTTCAATAAGAATCCTGTAAACTCCATTTCACTGAGACACAAATTAAACAAATTACATTATGATGGCTGCAGATGATGAGAAATGTTAATTGTTGGTATTACTTGATCAAAGTTCTACGACACCATCAATCATGAATGTTTGGATGCTATTACAGTAAGAGCTGGATGGCGGACAACTACTGTACCTTCAGTTAAACGCTAAAAAAAAGCTCTAATTGCCCCTGCACTTCAGTCATCATGCGTCTCAAATAAAATGCGGAGTGACTGCAAACTTTTGCACCAAAAGAACTCACAGAAAATTTTATTAAATTTTTTAAAATGTTTTTATTTAGACAGATTTTTTATTAGTTTTATAAATAGTTTTAGCATTGCTGTATATGAATTTATAATAGTTAATGTATCTTCATTGTTACATTTTCAGTTTTTACTTTAATTTTAATACCTAAATATGTAAAGCACTTTGGGGATTTATATCTGTGATAGTTGTTATATAAATAAACAAACTAACTAATTAACAATATCAGATTTGAAACAATAGGACAATGATTAGTATTGATATTTTTTAAAAGGTTGGTATCATAATTATAGAACTCAAATCTAAGGTATTCAATTTTAATTTTATAAGAAGAAGCACATACCTCTTTGAATCTCCATGTATTTTAAAAGGTGTACGACCTCGTGTGTCTGTGGCTGCATATGATGAAACAATGGGACTGCATGGTTCCCTTCTTGCATTCAATTCGTTTTTTGTAAAGCATTTGATTCATAATCTAATCTAACACCTATTTCTGTTTGGTGTTCTCTGAAATTTTGGGATCAACCCCTATCTAATCCTGTGTAAGGAAGTTTGATTGAAATAGTATATTAGCACTACCGTTATACAAACACTTTTGAATGAAGGGATTACACGGCAGATAATCGAGTCTAAATCACAGGTCATTATCAAACTGCATCTTGTGAGATAAGGATGATAATGCTAACAGTAGAAGCGTCATCAGTGAACTGTTTACCTGCTGTTACATATTGATTGGTATTACTGTATATTTTATAATAATTATTAGATTCACTTCCCACAGTGTTGGCAGGTATTTCTATTAAATGGTAAATGGGCGTATTTATATAGCGCTTTTATCCAAAGCGCTTTACAGTATTTTTGCCTGACATTCACCCA
>JAODUH010002112.1:0-12270 GCA_027564835.1 Typhlichthys subterraneus | reverse complement strand
ATGAGCTTCCTCAGCCACACATCTTACTTCTGTCTAAATCAAACACAACTCTGACAGCCAATGGACGCATCTCTCCATAAAATAAACTGAATATTGCAACATTTTCGATATGATATTACGCAACGTGATATTGCGATAACGATACTGAATCGATATATTGTGCACCCCTAGTACACACATGCACGCGCACACACAAACACACACACACACACACAGATATACACAAATACACAAACACGCACACACCCCAGTGAAGTAATAGTGCAACATACAGAAAATATATAAAAGTAAACATATAGTTGAGTAAAAATATGAAATTACATGCTTTTAAATTTAAGTAGAAGACAGAAAGAGAAAACAAAACATAATAACATATAGCATAATCTATATGTTATTATATATATATATATAGATGTCTAACCATGATCACTGTGCCATTAGATGTGTTACATGCTCGATCGGCAGACTAAATAACTCGTCTGATACTTAAAAATATAAGATGTAATAGTGTATTGCTGCAGACAGGAGTAGAATATCCTGTATCTATTTATGTTCTTAAATTAAATATATTAAACAAAATGTAAAATACGGATACCTGACAAAAAGTCTCATGTCAAATGTACTTAATTACTTCCCATGTCTCCAGCAGAGGTGCATTTCATGGTACTGTCATTAAACTCCTTCACCTTGACTTGTTATGCATTATCTTATTTGTCTTTACACTATGTTAATTGTATATTTTCTCTTATTATTTTGCACTTACTGCATTTCATCTTATATTTTATCTTTTCATCTGTTTATATTGCCGTGTGTGTGTGTGTGTGTGTGTGCGTGTGTATGTGCACATGTGTGTGCGAGTGCGATTGCGTGTGTGTGTGTCTAACTGTGGCCCTATCCCAGAACAGTAGATAACTGCAGATAAACGTGCCTGGCATACTTTTTAGGAATGCCATAATCGTACAAATGGCCGTGACGGAAACCCGAGCCGACTGGTGTGTGGCCTGGCACAGATAGAGGAGAAGAGTAAGGCCCTGTCACCACGACAACGATGAAAACAAAGATTTCTAGCCTCGTGATACAATCTCGATCTCGCCGTGGGTATGGGACTGAAACCCCTCAATTCGAAAGAGTTTGTCAGTAAAGGCGGTGCTAATACATTTCAATCAAACTTCCTTAGATATGATTGGACTTCAAATCTCATCCAATCAGAATGTTTTAAATCACTGATGTCTTCATCTTGGGAAAAATGGATTGGCCTGATTTGCTCTAGTGGGGCAACACTTTTGAGGGGTTCCAGACCGTCTTTTCACTTGCGGCAAAAATTGTCGCTCGCAAGACCAGGATGGTCTCGCAAGGCTAGGAAAGAGTGTGTAAAAGTTTATTTGAATAATTTCTTCTCTCACCATAGCTCTCCATATACCATAGCTCTCCATAGACCATAGCTCTCTATAGACCATAGCTCTCCATATACAATAGCTCTCTATAGACCATAGCTCTCTATAGACCATAGCTCTCCATATACCATAGCTCTCTATAGACCATAGCTCTATAGACCATAGCTCTCTATAGACCATGGTGCTCTCTATAGACCATAGACCATAGCTCTCTATAGAACATAGCTCTCTATAGACCAATGTGCTCTCTTTACCATACAGTGGTTCTCATGACCTTACCATAGCTCTCTTTGGCGTCCCAGGCTTTGTCCCACTGACCGTCCTCTTTTCCCCGCCCCACGCTGCTTGGGCCAGGCTCCTCTGGATCGTAGACATAGTGCTCCTCCTCCTCCTCCTTGACCGGGTTTCCCTGGCCCAGCACGTCCTCCTCCGCCCGGTCCGGGTACTCCCAGAAGAGGGGCCAGAATAGCTTCCTGTGGCCGCTGGCCCACTGGGTGGATGCGGGCGACCAGTCGCTGCGCTGGCCCTCCTCGGCCAGATCCATCTCCATCTCCATCTCTGACTGGGTGTCGTCCACCACCTCAATGGACACCTGGAGGGATGAAGAGGAGGAGGAGGAGATGATTATGATGATGATGAAGGAGATGAAGAACAAGAAGATGAAGAAGAAGGAGATAAAGAAGAAAATAATGAAAATTAAGATAATTAAGTTAGCAAGTGTTCTCAAGAATGGCCGACCCTGCCTTTAACCGCTGTCAGACAATGTATCTGACGGGTTCCTAGATTGACACACGTACCTGGATGTTGGGGTTCTGCCGGCCCCCGTCGGCGTTTGCCAGCTCGGGGTAATTCCTCAGGTCCAGCATGAACTCAGGCTCAGCGACGTCCTCCTGGGGCACAGGCAGGGGAAGAACCCCCAGAGATCGTCTGGAGGACAGAGGGGACCGCCCGACTGGGGGAACCCCTGGGGAGCGTCTGGAGGACGGAGGAGCCTGCAACTCGTTCTCCTGCTGGACCTCCTCTAGCCGCTGAGCCGCACGCACAGAAAGTCTCTTGCCTATCAGCTAGTGAGGAGGGAGGGAATGAGGTGGGGTGCCGGCCAATCAAATAATTGATGTAAGACAAACAGTATAACTTTGCCACTACATCAAAACATGTTTATTCCTTAAGTGATATTATAAAATAAAATGGTTTAGCATTAAAAATAATGAATGTATATAATGTGGAAAGTTTCTCTACATTGGCTGGGGAAGGGTTGGGTTGAAATTATGTGATCATCTACAAATCACAGTGCAAATGTCCCGTTTGGGGCCAATGAAAGTCAAATGAACACAAAGAAGGTCAAACAGGCAAAGAAAGGGAAACCACTTTGAGATGTGCTTCCCGCAAGGAAGGATTGATGGATGGATGGAAATCCAATCAATGCGTTCTCTCCAGTGGTAGGCTAACCTCTCTTTCTCACTCAAACAGCCTTCCCTTGACTCACATCTGTCACCTTACAGTATTTCACCTACGCTAGGCAGATGTCTTTCATTTTTTTAGCAGTAAACTCAGATACAACCTCCAGGCTGCATCTATGTAACTCAAATAGTCAAAATAAATGATAGGTAAGGCTTAGGATTCACTTGTCCTAAGCTGGAGGTGGAGAGCGAAAATAATATCCTGGCAAAAATAATGTGACATAAAAGAAATAATGGTTAAATGTAGTGAAGGAGTGGAAAGTTGGGTGGTCTGGCCGTAGGTCAATAAACCGGACACACCTCACAGTTCTGCAGGGAAAGGTATAACGTACTCAATTGAAAGGTATTAATAATTCTGCCAAGTCTGCCATATTTTTAATACCACGCCTATTATGATTTGCTTTGCTCTAAAGTGAACACAGCTGTCAGCCAAGCAGTGTCAATACTGTAGGCATCGAGTTTGTGTTCCATAATAAAAAAAACTGCGAAGATTCCACCATGCTTGCACGCTACAGTGCCAACATACGTACAGCTGGTGCTCTCAGATTATGGTATATAGTTTCATCTCATCCTCGGTTAGGGCACCAGACATCTGAGAGTTTACCACCATGCAATAAGGGTGCAGCTTAAACGGGAACTGGCTCGATAAAGGGCCGCAGCTTAATAGTGGAACTAGCCGGAGACTTGACACCCTTCACAAAATGCAGCTTTAACCTCAGAAAGGGATGAGGTTGGGTTCCTTAAGGAACATTCAATAACCAGTGCCTCCTTTTGGACAAGCCCTGTGGGGTTTGTAAATGAACAACCTCCCCACACACCCCTCACCCTCTCTCAATCACATTCAGTATCTGTTTGCATTTCAGTTCACAGCCTGAGTAGGGGGAAAGGGCTGTGTCAAACCCGGCCCCACTGCAACTGAAGACCAGCAGATTTCCTCTGATAATAAAGAATGTATCTGAATCTGAATCTGATCTTAGCTTGGATTGCTCTCATTAGTTTCATTATACTCACTTGTTGCCGATATTATGTTCCCTTTAAATACTGCTGTGTTATTTTTCCTGGTGTTAGTTTGGCAAGACCAGTTATGTTTTAGATCAACTTGTTGTAGTGCTTGTGTAGTTAGACCCAATGTTTTGTTGGGTGGGATATGGCCCTGTGGCTCTTATGTTTTTGTTATAATAGAAACCAGTGCATTACACTCGTTGAGCAAGTGTTCTCTTTCATCACCGCGCCATGATGCAGCACAGCTGTCTGTGATCAACACAAACCCCATCTTAATAATAACTGGGAATAAACAATGAGGCTTGGAGAGAAAGCAGAGGTGAAATGTGAATACTGGAAAGCCGAAGACCACTCAGATAATGTATTAACATATACACTGTATATAATGTACATATATACAAAGCAAAACTGAGGTCCATGTTTGTTATGGGTAATTCCCTTATGAACAGCTGTTGTAGATAGTTATTAGAGGTTAATTGTTAGACTTCGTGTAAACAGTGGATTGAGTAAACCACCCACCCACCCATAAGAATGTTTATTATGGTCAAATGTGATAGCCAAGTGGAAATTGATATTTTCCAGTTCAGCCATCCTTTCACCTTTATGCCAACTTTTTAACACCCATGCGTGCTGTGTGATATGCCGGCAGTTCAAGACAGCGTTTATTCATAAGGCTCAACCTGTAAAAATCCTTAGGCAAGATGTCTAACCTCTACCCACTTCCTATAATACTTTGTTAAGTCTTATATATATATATATATATATATATATATTAGCTAACGGGTTGCATGTGCTGTAGACTTTTTATTAGATGATCAAATGACTCAGAATAGACATTCTTTGCAGTAGGAAGATTAGCACCCAGCTGGACATGACTTAATATTGCCAAATGTGCCTGTGATTAGGCTTTTCGCTTCAGCTCTGTTCCCCCATGTGTTCCATGGTAGAGGCCTAATTCTGCAACACATTATAGGCAAGCATGGTGACATGGCTGCAGCCTACATTCTTGAATGGGGGGCGGGGGGTCGTGTCGCTGACACTAGAGGTTGGAGAAATCTGAGAAAGAGAGAAAAAGGCAATAGAGGGTGTGTGTGTGTGTGTGCGTGGGAGAAGGGGATAAGGTAGCCTATTACCCATTTCCTGCCATATATTACTGTAGTAATCACAGTCAAATCGGGATTTTAAATACTTCAGAGAACTTTGACCCGATTGCATACCATAATAATAATAATAATAATAATAATAATAATAATAATATAAAAAATAAAAATAATATTACTATTATTATTAATAAATCAAATAAAAACTGTTTTGCTTGTTGGTGAAATATTCTTTCACTGTTCACTGTGGTCAGCATGTTCATTTAGGTCACACATAACAAGTACAGAGAATATTCATGTTAAGCAAATCGCACAATAGTATTGCATTTATATGTAGCTTTATAACGTATCGCATTTAAACTTGTGCAACTTACCCCAATGCCTGACAATGAAGACGTGTTCTCCTCATTTGCTTTGGTGGGATATGGGTGAACTGACAGCAATGTTGGAGCCAAGACAAAGACCCATATATGTGACAAGTCCAGCATCTTTTACACAAGCTTGCGCAGTCTTTGCGACTGAGGCAATTATTTTTTATCTCCAGAAACACGCCAGTGTAAAGATACCTTGTTAGTGTAAAGATAGACCTGGTTGGTTTTGATGATGGTCAAAGCGCACAGAAGTTCCAAGGAAACGCAACGCTCAAGTCTTGAGGCATTTGCACAGTTAAAATGGTACGATCGCAAATAATAACTATGTTTTCCTTAGTTATCATGCAGCCTATGTCCTGCGTCCGTTGAGACGATATATTCCCTCGGTGCGTATGAAACACTCCAGTTGATATTCTGACACCATGTGGATGTCTTACAAAACCGATATACCAGTTTTTGTACAGTCCATATGACACTGCACATCTAAAGCTTCAGTGATTCACATTCAAACTAAAGTTCACACCATCCATTCATTCATTATAATGTCGGATTCGCTGCCCATGGTTCGCTGCCAGTGCGAGCCTTGTCTGTTGCTTCAGTAACGCTCCAGTAAGTAAGCGCTCCAGAGCACCGCGACGGGATAACGCATGTTGCCTGCGCTCTGGTAGGATGCAACGAGATATATGATCGAAACTCTCGAGCTGTTTCATGAAACAGGCGACAGCGTTAATAAAGAAAGGTGTCCGTCAATAAGTAAAGCAAAAGTCATATAACGTATTATAGAAATGCAATGTTATTGAATTTAACGATGTTGGTCCTCAATGTTACCCTTCTTAACATGCTATATGATTATGGGAAGTAAATTAGCAGTGATTGGCTCTGCTGCCCCCTAGAGGTGATCAGCTGACACAATACAGAGAGAGGCGTGGTTGCTTGTCGAGCATTACAACCTTGCAATAACCACAATTATGAGGCTCTGAGGTTGTACTGTTATATATTTTCAATCACAATCCACAACAATCACCTGTACTATTCTCCCTATAGGCCCGCCCAATTACAAACATAAACAGTGATCTGGGGCAGAGATATTGGCACCCTATAGCGCATTGTGGAGGTACCTTTGTTAATTTCCAATAGGCCAATAGGCCTTCTAAATTGTAGGATTTATGTAAGTCTGAATCTACAAAAGGGCCTGTGTCTTACATGCACGCATCAGCGATTGCCTTGACATAAACAACAACCAAATAAACAGCACGTCTCCGTCCAATGCATTATCTCTCTCGCTGATCTGCCGACAGCGAGTCAACAGCGAGCTGGTCTTGGAACGACGTGTACAGTTAAGCACAGCGTGACAGAACAAGATGGGAGAACAGATAAGGACCTGGGCTGTACATGGGGTGGGGGTTGGGGGGGAGGCAGTTTTAGAAATCGCTGGAGAGACTTGGCGGGTGAGGGGGTGGGGGGGGGGTCGGCAGATGCCAGCGACAACCACCTGAAGGAGTGGAGGACATTTCTCCACAGATTATAAGGGCTCCAGACTCTGTATTAGCTTACAGTCTCTGACTGTGTGTATACAAATAGCTGCAGTGCATCTGCATGACTTTTCCCCCTTGCACACACACCCTCCCCCCCCCCATACACGCACGCACACACACACACACATACATGCACACACACACACAGGCACAAACACACACTCATGCACATGCAGACACTCACGCACACAAACACGCATATGCAAACACACATGCGCACACACACATGCACACACACACACACACACACACACAGGTCGGTACACACACGTACAGTAACTCCTTCCAGACACGGGGTGGGAGTGAGAGAGTGTGTGTGTGTGTGTGCGTGTGAGTGTGCGTGTGTGTGTGTGTGTGTGTGCGGGGAAAGGAGGGGAAGGGGGGGGCGGGGCACCAATGAAAATGGGGAAGTGGGTAGAAGGGTTAAAGAGCTTCCAGATGGCAGGAGCTTGTTCTTTCTCAAATGAATGTTCCTCTGGTCTTCCTACCCCCCCCCCCCAAATATGAGACCAGTACCCCCCCTCCCTCAGTGAGACCAGTACCTACCCACCCCCCACCCCCTCGGTGGGACCAGTGAGTGCATGTCTTAATAAACGCAGACCACTGCACTATGGGGCTCAACCGCTGGTGAACGCAGCTTAGCATCTTCTGAAACGGGTTCTGACGGCACATACACACACACATGCACAAACACACACACACACACACACACACACCTGTGAAATCCGACACAAGGTCAATATTTACAGATATACAGTACAATGAGTTGGACACACTTACTGTATGCAATAGGATTTCTTCAATTGTCTTTTTTTATTTTATTTTATTTTAATTTAAAGAAATATTGCTCCCCTACAGATTATTTTATAAATTACTCACCCACTGTATGAGGACAGGAGAATGTTCTATTCTAACATCTTTATTTAATATTTCAGGGACGATTCATGGCACATGCAAGTAGGCTGCCTTGGAGGTACTACTGGTTAAAATAATTCAAAAGTTTGATGGCTAAATCCTAATTTCATGGTAATTCTGGTCTCTTGCATTGAACCAGAGACCTTCACTGTAGTTCTTCAGATTAACACTCTCTCAAACTAGCTATCTTGTCTTTTTTGGGCTTTGCTGTGTTCTAATACGCTTTGTGTTTATGCCATCTTAATTTACAATTTGCAGTATTAACAGTATATACAATTACAAGCCGCTTAACTGCTCCCGGTGGTCAAACAGTGCCTTGCATGGCATCCGTGAATGTGAATGTGTCAGTAAATCAGTCACACTTTCAAAATAAGTTAAATATTTTAATGTATTTCTCCCTTGTGGGAAAAGTTTTGGGTGGGACAAATACAACTGTTTTCAATATTGGGGCGGACACGTCCCACCCATTCATCATGTTCATATCCACTGCATGAATAGCTAGTTTAAATAAAAAAGAAACAATATGAAATGATTTATAGAAGGATATATTCATAACAATGCTGTGGTTCTAAAGAGTTTAAATGTATGTTGTTGGGTTCCGGAATCCTTCTTGTGCTGGTGTGGAGGGTAGTAGTAAAGCAGATGAGATTGTAAAATGAAATTATGAAAACTGTTAAGTTCCCTATGGAGTAGGTGAGGACACATCAATATTAAGAAAGGCAGAGGGATTTGTGTAAAATGTGGGACAGAGATGTTAAAGGGTGACAGCACACATACTTAATTTAAAGTATCCTTTCAAAGTCATAATTTTTCTTCTCAAAACAATTTGTACATACTGGATAAAATCCATTATTTATTTATTTGCAGAGTACATTTGAGATAGGTAATGTTTGGTAATTAATGTTCCAGAAAACGTTGAGCATGTAATTTTGACATGTTGTAGGACCAATAGAGAGGGGCGTCTCCTGAGCAGGAGTTAAATATGTCAGGGAATTTAGGTCTGTCTTCTTGTCAGGTTTTGTTATTCTTAAAGAAAAGAAAATGTATAATAATGATGTGTTAATTATGTTTTTTGTAACGAGGAGGAATATTGTTAAGCCCTGCGGTTCAACACTCCGGTACAGCAGATGGCGAAATGCTACTTGCTACACTTTAGAATTAGAAGAAGAATGACTGAACCTGGATGTTGTTTAACCCCGCGAAAAACATGCATCAACAAGTAATTCACCGAACCTCAACGTCGTTGAACTTTGGTTTATTACATTTTCTACATCACGTTTAATTGTTAACATATGCGTAGCTGTAACATGCAGAGGGGAGGCGCAATCAAAGTGAAGCAGACGATTGAAGCGCTGTGTAAAGTGCTAGCTGCTAGCGGGATAGCCTCTGTTCCGCCGCCGGAGGCGTTCAGGCGAGCGAAACACAACAGTGGTTCAGAGGTATTTAAGAGTTTGATCCAAACCGTATCTGCTTGCTGTTGTGTTTTAGGGTCTCACTGATGATGCGAATCAGTTGTATGAGAAGAAACATATATTTACGGGGTGTTTCCAGACCCACTCTCATCCTCACTCTGTACCGTGTTCACAGAACGATTTGCAACAGATGCTAAGCTTGAACGCTCCTAATGGTATTTTTGTCCCCACAGAACCAGGGAGTGGGGAAGTACACACTTTGACGTCACACAATCTGTAAACATGTCAAAGCATTATTTAAAAGGCACATATTGGTATAATTTTCATAATTACATAATTATCCAGGCAGGGACATTTGGATGCAGGTGTAGTGTCAGTGCTTCTAATAAATGCAGCAATGAAAAACCCTACTCAATTGGTTTTACTATCTAGTGATGGTATATTGGTCAGTAGCGACAAAATTTTTTTTTTTCTAAAAATTCGAAAATTTGCGAAAATTCTCACGTCAATTTTTAGAACTGAGATGAGCCCACAACAATGAAAACGTCAGCATGTTTTAAGACCAGATATTACAATGGCATATTTGTTAATAACAAGAGGAAGAGAGATTATCGCTTCCACACACTAATGTCAATAACGTTGATGCCAATCATTTACTTCGACCTCTAATGACGGCATGGGTTGTTGATACCTTTTTCATTGTTTTAAATCAGGGCTCAGTTAAAATCTGGTTGACTAATCAATCATGGATAGTTCAATCATAGTTGAAACATTCCAATTCTACAGAATTGTTCCCAAGGAGGAACAGGCAACACTTATAGATCTCTATCATCTGTTATTTGTCTGTTGTGTTTTCTTTCTTAGCAGGAAGATCAGTTTTGGGAGCTGCTGTTAAAGATCCTTCAGATGACCGACATTGTGTCTTCTCAAGCTTGCCAAGAACATACACAAGGTTTGTCCAGGATTCACCTAGATAGATATTCCAGACAAAGTTGAATTAGAGCTACTTTCTCACCGTTTGAATTATTCATTTTGTAACTAATTGTATAATTTTGGTTTAGCAGTGCATCACATGCAAATATTGAGAAGGTGCATACTTCTAAAGAAATTGTTCTTGTTTTGCCCAATAAAGTCAAATAACAAATATTTTTACAAAACATATATCCAATAAACCTGTGAAATCATGCATAGAGAAATTAAATGACTGCTACCAGAATTAGCTATGGGGGAGGTTTTACTAACGTGGTCCTGACTGACGTAACTCACAACAAGTAATTCATCAATGAACTGCTGCTCTCCCTGCCTAACCCTTGGATTCCACCGGGAGCGTGTGTGGTGCCTTCCAGCTCCGACGAGGGTTTGTCCCGTCCTCCATGAGACGTCAACTCCCATCGGGAGCATTTCAGCAGTGGAGCGCCGCACACGCACCCTGTGGGGTCCAGGCAGTAGCGCGGCCAAGCAGTACAGTGGTTACATTGCACATTAAAATAATGTAATCATAATTTAATGATTTGTGTAGTTTTAATTGATAGTAGTTGTGACATCATGTGAGCACCACTGTGGCTAAGAGCAATGGCAGTAAATCAATCCAGCGGCACAGTATTATCAGTGCTCACCGGTAGGATGACAGCTAGGCTATGCTTGCACTCACCAAAGCAGAAGGCTCATTTACAGTGAAAGAAGGCACGGTGCCCGGCTCTTCCTCTGGGAAAACTTCTGTATGCTAACCGTTCCTCATAAAACACTGTTAGGTCTATGTAAATGTTAAACTCGCGGTTTAGCAGCATCTTTTTGAGTGATGACAATATTGAAAGTAGCACAAGGCGCATAATACGTAATTCCATGTTTCTCGTGTTTCAGAACCTGTTTGTGCTTGAGTAGCATATTAAATCCTCTTTGTTGGTATTATATCCGTGTGCGTCCACATGGGGAGTGGTTCGTTAACTGACTATTATAACGCAACAGCTCTGTGATGTTCGACAGACTCTCCTGTTGCAGTTGTTGAATCTCCATCTAATTGGGTTAGGGCATAACATTCATTATTTATATGGCTTATGAAATAACCGACTATAACAGGCTATATTTACAATGTAGCACATTTGGCAGCTGATAAACAACATAAAGTGTTTAATTTAACATTTAAAAATAGCCGACTGTTTGGGTGGGCGGTGGATCTAATTGGATGGCGGCCGCCCACCCGTGGCTACGTGGCTGGATCCAAGGGGTTAGGCTTTCATGTGTGTACACAGACATATCACCAGACCTAGCTGCAATGCAGACTAAATCCCTATTATTTTGACTAGACGTGGTCCTGACTGACTGACCCAGTCTTGCTTCCCCTTCCCTCTTCCCCAG
The DNA here is from genome assembly GCA_027564835.1 of Typhlichthys subterraneus. Classification (NCBI taxonomy): domain Eukaryota; kingdom Metazoa; phylum Chordata; class Actinopteri; order Percopsiformes; family Amblyopsidae; genus Typhlichthys; species Typhlichthys subterraneus. The sequence continues at coordinate 726 of JAODUH010002112.1, read as the reverse complement.
CCTGTGATGCCAGGGGGCTTGTGCCCCCAGGCCTGTGGCAGACCGGCTACCGGGCCCACTGGATGTCCGGGGGAGGAGAAGGAGAGGCGCGGCCCAGCAGCAGGGACCTCCTGCTGGCCCTGGGCTGGCTGCTGGCCTCGGGCGCCCTGGAGAGGCTGCTGGCCCGCAGAGCACAGCGGCTGGACCTGGCCCTTCTGGAGCCTGGCCTGGTGAGTGCTGTTGCCACGGGGACGGTGGTGGAGGGAGCATGCCCCGGTGGGTGCTGTTGCCATGGGGACTCTGGTGGAGCATGTCCCGGTGGGTGCTGTCAAGGTCCTTATAAGCAAGTCTGGCTGCTTGGCAGCCATCTTTGATATTTTGGATATGCAGTATGTATCCAACCACCTTCTTTGGCTTTGCAGACTTCTCCCATAGAGATCTATTCAGGATTATTTAAGATGTAAAACCAAAGATATTTCAAGCAACAAAGTTTGAGCACTGTAAAGGGCTTTTCACACGGGAAGTGTGACCAGCTAGTGTTAAATTCTTTTTCAGTGAGAAGCGGCCGGCCGAGGCGGGCGGGTTGGGAGGCGAAATGGCGGGCGGGCGGGCGGCAGGCGCAGTCCCGAGAAGTTTGCTGCTTGTGTGCACGAATCAAGAGCACGCCCGCCCTCCTGAGAGAGAGAGAGAGAGAGAGAGAGAGAGAGAGAGAGAGAGAGAGAGAGAGAGAGAGAGAGAGAGAGAGAG
>JAODUH010002111.1:0-12270 GCA_027564835.1 Typhlichthys subterraneus | reverse complement strand
TATATATTATACTATAGATTATACTATTATTTATTTCCTCTCAGGCTGGCAGTATGCTCTTCAATTACTGTAATGATGGGGAACTGTCAACTATCAGTTTTCTGGCTTTGGCGTACTGTTTTTTTTAAGTTTTTTAAGTTGTATTTTTATATATCAGATTCTGTTGTTTGATTGCATTTAGCATTTTGCTGTGTTTCCATGTGCATTTGTTTGGCACTCAGTGAGAGTAGCTGACAGTAGCTGGTGTCAGGCTATGATTTTGGCTGTTGTCAAATGTCTGTTTGGGGTTCTTCAAAACGTGTTCAGTTTGAACACTATAGTTTAGGCATTCACTGTCAAAATGAGGCCATTAAAGCAGAACCATGCAACTTATCTGCCTGAACCAGTGGGGTGTTTCACGTCCCATGTACAGATACCTTTAAATTGCCCAAAATGTTTGTGTCACCTGCCTTACAGGAAGCTACTGTATAGCTACACAATATTTCGAGTGTATTGTTACAAGGGAGCATCATTTGTATAAACCCATGAGAATATCATTATTGTATGTTCACTTTACACAGATTTTCTTGATCTATTATCATTAACTGTTTGAATATTATACACATTTTGAAGCAATTAATTAGAGACCAGACCTATAATGAGAAGATAAATACATGTGCAGTGGTCTATGCAAGCATTAGGCTACAATTTGTGTGTAATAGCATGATAACTAATTCCCCCTGCATATCTTCACTTCATTAATCATTAAGATTATTTCACAGACTTTAATGGTCTTACTCAAATGTTATGCAGTCATTTACACTGTATAGGAATGGCTGTGTGAATCACAGCTCGACGGGAAGCACTTGGCCAACTCACTCAATATATTTATGTGTAGCGCACACTAGATGTACATGTTTTTCTGAGCTATTGCAATCTCGGAACCCATTGGCTACATCATCTGATGACGACTAACCCTTTATATATGATATTTCCCAGCCAGTGGATGAAAGAATAAGTCTTGCCCAGGATATCGGCTGGCTGGGAAGTATACCCAAAATGATGGACATTGTTCATTGTTTGCAGTTCCAATTTTCTACTTGAGAAGCAAAAATGGCGCTGAGTTTGGCTAATCTTCATAATCAGATAGCCACATATTAATTATAAAAAAAAAAAAAATCTTTGTCAATCCATAGCCATTCTTTCCCGGGATGCATTTTGGCCAATATGTTTCTCCTCAGATGCTCTACCCGTGGATGTGATTGGTTAATACTACTTGGTCTATAAATGGGAATCAGGACACATCCACACAATATTATGTTGCCTACATATTTTGTATATTCATATGCAATCATCTCTTTATAGAGATTATTGTGATATGACAGTTAAATCAAAAGGCAATTTGTGCAAAATATTCTTTTAAAGTATATTTCTTTGATAGTACATTTTTATAAAATATTTGCACAATTCTTTAGAATATTTAAACATGTGTGATATGTTTACAAGATTGTTAAGCTTTTTCATAACAAAACGATTAATTGGGAATTAAGGATAATGCTTATTGATTATACTACGATATACACAACATATGATCAATGAGTTTGAAGTTATGAAAGTAAATGACGGCACATATACTAGCTTTATGTAAATATACAATGTCTACATCAGGAGTGAAGACAACAATGCCTTTAAGAACAAGTCATCAAATGTATCGTATAGTATCGCATAGTACAGTACAGTACAGTACAGTTTTTGGTAATCCCAGGCAGTCTAAATAATCTTCACTGCTCCAGACAGACATTCATATTATATATTTCACATTCACTTTTTCATTTAATTGTTTTTTTTGTTCTGCAGACTAAATTAATCGTATGCAAAGGCTGAAAACTGCTTTTTATTGGTGGGAGTGGGCTCAACGTGAGTTTATGTTGTACCTGCATGTTTTGTGTATCTCACTCTTAGACAATATACAAAGCATTAATTAACTGGTACTGTAATGAGACACCAGTTTGTGTACACTGCAAAAACTACATCTGACTTAGTGTGATAATGTTTAAAGATTTAAAATCTTGTTAGACTTGTTTCTAATATAAATGGCTTATCTAGTGACTTAAATTAGGTAAATCTGCACATACTTTAAGAAATCTTATCATGTGAATTTGATTGGCAGCCAAATGTGCTTGTTTTAAGCATAAGCAAGCTCATAACTAATATATTTGCATTTATATTTTATAAGGCATGTTTTGCAGTGTAGTTATGTTTACCGATACAAAACTTCATAATGTAGCAGGAGAATATTTGGCACTAGATGCCAAAACGCTAATATAACTACAGTCTGTGCATTCGACAATGTTTAATCACATTGTGGTCACTGTCAATTTCTTAGATTTTTTTTTTTTTTGGAACTTTAAATCATACCTGAACTTGAAAATGTGTCATATTTCTCACATTGAATTTGTTGAACCTCCTGCAAAGTTAAGGTCTTCTACAACATGTACTGTATACACTTCAAGTAATGTGGGCACTGAACCAGCCTCCCCACTTCGTCTGGTATATACAACGGCAACATCAATGCCAGTGTCTAGTGGCCAACAAAAAGAATGCCTGCCTAAGTGGCAACAGTGTATTTTCTTGACCTAATTTCCCCTCTATATCGACTAACTTACCCATTTATCTGTCTGGATGCACTATCAGCGTCTTTGGACAAAGTGTGTGTGTGTGTGTGTGTGTGTGTGTGTGTGTTTGTGTGTTAAATTGAACTGCTACAGGAAGCTTGCTCTGTTTTGACGAGCCTCTCTTCTCTGTCACTCTTATCCCATGTATCCCAATGCCTAATAATGGGTGCTATAGTATCAATGGCTGTCGATGTATGCTTGATTAACAAAAAGAAAAGTACCAGGATGCATTTAATGAGACGTAGAAATCGAGGTTCAAATTCAAATCCCAATTACACACAACTTATATAGTGGACTTGCGATCATTTTTCTTCTTAGCAGGTACAGTGGTTGAGAAGCAAATCCTATATATAGTAGTTTTCACTGATTAAGAAGAAACACATTTATCACCCAGATTTAGCAGATTTAGCAAGTATGAAAAAAATCTGTGTGCTTGTAAGATGTACTGTACCTTGCGGTGGGTAAATATGTGAACTGGGCTCTTTCACCAAACTGGTGTTCTCATTCCTCTCACATATGTGTATATGTGCATACCGATAGTGTGTTGATATGCACACCAACGCCCCTTCTCCCATGAGTATGAATAGTAATTGAATGAGTGACACTGACAGGCATAAAGTTGATTTATCTTCCTTAAACATGCAACTCTTCAGCCCCAGCATGGAGGATGTGTTTCAAGTCCTTCTGTTCTCCTGAGTTGGAGAAGGTTATCGCTCAACACCTGTCAGTCAAGCTAACCTTAAAAACACTCCCGCTGTCTGAGTTTACAGAAGGTGAGCAGGTAATGACTTTGAGCATATGCTGCCTTGCTATGCACTAGCGGTGGTTAGTAACCCTCCAGGACTGCTTCACCTACTAAAGCGTAGCAACATTGTTCAGCCGTGCATGTCTTTGGGCTTAGTTTGCTTCCTTGTTGCCACTGAGCTGGGTTGTCAGTCTTTCGGCCAACGGCTACAGTGCCAGATGGCAGCATCATGGAGCAGTTAGGGGTTAAGTATACTGTCTAACACCCACATTGCACAAAATAAAGGCATAAACACAAACATACAGCATACAGTATGTGACCTTTGACTGTTCCAAACTCCCTCTAGTCTCTCTTTTGCTACTCATTTGACGTCTTCATACAGGACAACACGCATAACAAACACAGCAAAAATACACAGGAGATCTAATAGACGATTCAAATCGTTCATCAGTCTCTCTGCACGTCCTCCTTGGCCTATCATTGTGTTGTCAGGCGAGCCGTGGCGGTCTTTCAGACATGTCAGGGTGTTCGGATGCGGACAGACTGACGGACAGACTGAAGAAAGGGAAGAGACAGACAGAAGCAAGAGCCCGCAGCAAGGAGAGCTGACAGCAGCGTTAAGACACTTTGCTCCTCAATGGTCCGGACCAAGGCCAAATAAACAGGAGGGAGAGGAAGAGAGAGATAGATCCATGTGCTGGGGCGTGGAAGGGACGGGCAATATTCTTTAGAGAGACACAACGAAAACAGTCTTCATTGAATTTCTTCTCCAGCTCCTCTCTGTTTCTGTTACTCTGTTCTTGTCGGTTGAAACTGAATCCATTTTCTCTGTGTCTAACACTGCAGCTTTATCTGCTTGCGAGTGCTTGTGAATCAGATTGACCAGAACCCTTTTAAAGCCTTTTAGCAACCTTTTAGACAGTGGCTTGTAGAGTTTAATGCAGTGTTAGGACAATGTGTGTAATCAGATAGGGTTACAGTGGTAAAGCATCTCTTCAGTGCAGGAGTACAAAAGAGATAATCTTCATGCAAATTGTGTGGGATTATTTGTATTGTTCCGTATGTGCGTGCGTGTGCGTGTGCGTGTGTGCGTGTGTGTGTGTGTGTGTGGGGGGGGAGGGGGGGGGTCATTTGAGTGCTTGAACTCACCTCAATGTTTGCTACAATGTAGAATAGTCTCTGCGATGCAAAAAGGCCACACAACATCAAGCGGCTGAAACCCAAGCCTGTGGGCTATTACAGTAACCGTGGAGGGGTTGGATGATATCTAAGTCTTGTGCGCTCGTACGCAAGCTATAGCATGATATATCTGGTGCTATGCCTGCAGCATACAGACAGTGTGATCGCCTGGAGCAGGCTGCATTAGAGCCAGGCGGCTGACAGCTGTGCATTACGCACATGGAAATATGTTAATCCATATGGTTAAGTAACCTCACACCATTAATGACCTTGGGCATTTACACATGTCTCTCAGCCCAGCCGCATTTACTGCATGTGTCAACATATTTCAATAAAGTTGAGTTAGTGCTGTCCAGAGACAGGTCTGTTCATTTTGCGCGATAAACAATGTTTTTAATAATGGATGTATTCCGTTTTTTTTTTTTTTTTTCATTTATTTTGAATTACGGGGCTTTAAATCAGACATTTCAATGTAGCTTGGCTGTCATTTGGTTTTAATCTATAAACTATGTTAACCTCTATTGTATCCTGTGGAAATGTGCCCTCTGCTTTTTGGCCCATCCTGACTAAGAAACAGTGGGCATCCACAGTGCGGTGCCAAGGGACCAACTCCAGTTCTGAGACCATTGCCCTTGACCAAGGCAATGGCGTTACAACTGGAGTTGGTCCCCAGGAGGAGTGTTAACCCAACATGCAGGTCTTTGGGTGAAACCAGAGCCAAATAAAACCATACAGTGGAAACGTTTACTAGCTTATTATCTGTGTGTGTGTGTGTGTGTGTGTGCGTGTGTGTGTGTGTAGTCAGGGTGCAGCATTCTTCCTGTCTGGGAGAGAAATGGTTTCAAGACACAGTGTCACCTAAACACACATACCTGCACCTAAAAGCCCTGTCTGTACACATTGATGTGACAATGAATTCTAGAAACGTCTTCCCTCTTTTAAAGCTATTGATTTTTTAGGTCTAAACCTGTAATTTTATCTCATGATTCCTTAGTTTTCATTTTATAGCAGACAATAAACCAGTTCAATACACTGGTTTTACAGTAAAGAGTGAGGTGTTAATCAGGGTTGGGAAGTAACTGATTACATGTAATCAGTTACTTGTAATCTGATTATGAAAAACAGAAACTGTAATCCATTACAGTTAAAAAAAATGTTTTATTGGATGAGTAATTCTAGGACTAATTTCAAATATAAAAGGGGAGTTTGTAGAAGAAAATGCGTAAAACAATTTAATGTACTCTTATTAAACTTTCATTAACGTCAATCACTAATTGAAATAAAGTCCTACTTTAATATGATCCCCTGCGCAACATATACGGTCACAAAAATAGAAACATTTGGCCTACCAATGCAGTAAATTGCTTTGGATGACATAAGTAAACTAAATCAAATGGAAAGTAATCAGATAATGTTACAAAATTTAGGTAATTCAGAAATTACATTACTGATTGTAATTTTAGTCTAGTAAGTAGTAACTGTAACAGATTACATTTAAAAAGTAACCTACCCAACCCTGGCAGTAATGAGGCTATGAGGCCTGCTTGAAATAAAAGGCAGTCAGCTATTGCAAGCTAATTGTAAGACAATACTGTACATTTTTTGTCAAATTCATTTTACCGTCCTCTGTGCGTGTTGAAAAAGAATCTGATACTTTGAAATTGCCCTGTTTCTGTATATAGGAGCATAAACCAAGTGGCGAACACCGCTCTCAACAACAAAGCCATATAATACGCTTTGCTTTACAATGTGCTTTAATGTATGGGACGGAGATGTGGACGAATGTTGTTTTTTGAGACTGAAGTTAGCCAGCGTTCTCGAGAATAACTAGTTCTTCCTTTTTAAGGACCCGGGATTAGACCTGCTATTGCAAAATATCTTGAAGCATTTGTAAACCCTGCTATAGCTGCTTACACCTCAACCAGGAAACATCCACATGGGATCCATCTATCACCTGGGGCTGGATAGTGTAGTGGTAGGTGTTGGTTCTGACCCCCCAGACATAGGTTGGCTTACCTGTGTCTATCCATGGGCACGGATACGCCTGTCTCCCTTCCGTTTTCCCTCTCTTTTTCTTCATGGCTGAGGAGGTCTTGTCAAGTGTGTGTTGCTGTAAGTGTTCAGACAGCGGCCCTGCCGTCTTTCACGTTGGCTCGGGGTGACCTGACCTGAAACTGGCTCGGCAGAGACAGCTTGGGAGGGCAGAAATCACTTGCAGTCGCGCCAGACAACTTGCAATGGCCCCGGTAAGAGCACTGTATTTTGTGTACTGTACAGTCTGTGTTGTATTTCAGTCATTGTTTCATCTCTCCTTGACCTTAGCTGTTGTATTCATCGGGACGAGATATCATTGTATCATTTCTATTAATCAATATAATACAGTGTACAGTATATCTCTTATTTAGAGTGGATATTAAAATTAGTCTGGGCCTACATGTGTGTTTCTCTTTGTGAAGCGAACACATGCACTAAAACACAGTCATCTCATGCTTGTTCTTAATACGGACTGGATCCAGGCCTCAACTCTCAAGGTCAATACAACATGGGTTTGTGGAACAGCACAGTCTCTTTCCCTGGTTACCATTACCGCTCTATTACCTGGATTACTGTCATTTTCTGTTCCAGGCTCCCTCCAATTGTCTTCCCAAACAAAATAATTGCATGACCAAGTGACAGACAGGGCGCAGAGGTAGCTGCTATGTTTATAACCCACCGGGCCCGTGTTGTGATGAGAAAGCCACATGTGCGTAAATATGAGCCATGTGTGTTTTTCTGTTTTACTTGTTTGGTAATCTCCTGTTGCCAAATAGAGACTCGCATGTGAATGGTGACCTGGTGTTATTTGCTGTTTGCGCATTCTGAAATGTGTTGGTGTGCATGTGTGTACTGTAAATTGGTTCATTAACAATGATTTTCACATGTTGAAATAAATAATACACCTTCCTGATTTTACAGATGACTGATTTGTTCCGTTCAAAAATCAGTCTATAATCACGTTTTGAAATAAACATCAACAAACATGTACAGTTACACATATTTCGACCAGTCAGAACGAGAAACACGGTCAGAAGTAGGACAAATGCAAATTAATACATAGGTTAGAATTCCCAGTAGTGTTTCTCTGGACCAAAGTTCTTGAGGAAAATACACCAAATGTCAGTTACACACAAAACTGACAGTTCCCATGCGCAAAGTGAACCAATTCATATAGCGACACAATCAGGATTGCAACACCGGGCTAATATTTTCCTTTCCACGATCCTGATCAACCATGCACGATAAGAAACAACGCTGTCATAATATAAATAATACCCTTTTGCCCCCAGCAAGCCATTGACGCAGTGAACTGCAGCAAACTCAGCAAGGTGTTAAAAGCGAAGACACAAAGCTAGAAAGAAACAACGAGTGTGAGACATTTTGAAGGCCTCCTGGTGCCAATTTGCGGGGCCTCCTGTGGCTACTATATGTTGCGATCTGTCAGGCAGCTACTGTGACAGACAGGCCTGTCCTCATGTTCCAGTCCAACCAGCAGCTCTGTACCACACACTGAATTAAACACGTTTCATGTCTGTCCATTCTATTGTTGCCTCCACAGTGAACGCAGGCCAATACACAAGCATACATGTGCCCAGAAATACACACAAACTGTCCCTCATCTCACTGTACACTTCTCCTCTTCCCATCTTCCCCCTCTCCATCTCGCCTGCTATACGGATACCACTCTCTCTTTTATCCCCATATGTCATGATCATGTTCTCTGGCTGAGCCAGAGGATGGGGCTTAAGCCTCCTCTTCATTAGCCTTACAGCCCACCGAGAAGCTAATCCAGCCTGCTAGAGGATTTGGGATCCCTCAGACTGTGAAAGCTTCGACCGTGACTCCAGATGTATAAACACAGTGCAAAAGAAGCACTCCTGTTCAATCCTCCATCCAGTTTGTCATGTGCACCGGTGGCTGATTTGGACAGCTCGACTGTGCGACCGGTTTAATGGAAGCTGGTGCATATAGGCAATATTTGGTTTTCACGCTAGCCGCTGTCACACATACTGCAGTATGACTTGAGATCAGCTCCTTCCGTTCCCAAAATGCAGAACTTAAATATTCTTTGGGATATTTTAAAAACTAAGTACAATATTAGAGTGAAAGGGCACCTTCTACTTCTGCTGCTAACTATTAAAACAAAGGTAATGCGTAAATGAGGCATGACTACAGAGTGTGTTGAAAGCAGGTGTTTCTATACAGGTGTAGTCCATTTTATCTCTAATTAAGCCATTTACCTCCCGCCAAGCATAAGGTCATGTATTAACATTCTGGGCCGACCCACTTTCCCATTATTTCTGCGGTGATGGTTTGGAGGGGCTCAGCGGTGCAGAGAGGAGACCTCTGTGACTTTGTGAGAGGCTTGATCGTTGGGGCGTGATCGGTAATGAGAAACCGCTCGTCTCGCTTGTGTATCGCAAGGATCGACGGCTAAGGTGGCGTTGGCGTGGACACCTCAGGGAAAGACTTCGCCCAGGGTCAATTGTGAATGCAAGAGCTTATTAACTGAAACATAACTTTGCATTGATTTTAGTTACAAGGACAGAACAGAATGTTGCATCAGTTAGCTGCAGGTGCCAGTCTAAACATTAAGCAGATGTCAATTATAACAAATCCATTAAAACCTTCATAGTAAAGGTTAAAATAGTTTCACAGGACTGCGGTATTAAATCCTAATAACACATGTTTGCATTCATAGTAATATAACAAATCTCAGGAGAGTTTTAAATTATGTATATAAACATTGTCATTCAAACAGTTGTATTGTGGTCCACTCATAACTGTCATATGCATTAAAGATCTCTCGTCAGCTCAACGTAGAGATACAAGCTGGATACATTGTGTATTTAGATTTGTAGTACCTTATGAATAGCATATGAAGGCCAATGATAATGTATGTCCATTTGCAGTAGTGATAAAAATAATATTTTGAACACAAAAATATTTTCCGTAAGAGCACACCGCCCTTTCAGAGTTGCTGTGGAAAAGACTAAGGAGCACATATTTTACCAATGTGCTTGGGAACACCTACATGTGACAGGTATAGCACTATAACAGCTCTCAGGGGGGAGGAGCAGGTTAAGGGGGTGTTGTTTGTTTCCATGTGAAATGCAGGTTGTAAAGCCCTTTGAGACTGCAATGTGATTAAGGGCTATATAAATAAAATTGACTTGACTTGACTTGACTCTTCATATCTATTACAGCATTTGATGTCTGTACACAGTCCATTACTCAAGTAACTCAATGAGCATAGGTATAATAGATTTAGAAGTTCCACGTGTGCCGATAGCTGTCAGCACAAACACAGTCATATGTGTAGGGATGAAGACTTAGGTTTCAGAGCAGTTACAGGGTAAACCCCCTTGTCATAAAAGATGAGCACATTCTGTTGTTTGTGCCAAAGTGTGTGTATGCATGTGTGTGTGTGTGTGTGTCAGATCAGGTGAAGAGGAATGCGTCTTGTTTCACAAATGCACATTTGCTGCTCCTCAAACGGTTTGTTATCTTGTATCCTACTTGTAAGGGTTATCCTATTGTGAATTAGTTATGAGCTAATTTCACATTACATCAATAAAAATAAAGTAGCCACGGTCTTTTCCACTGTATCAGAGTTCTGCATGGTGGTCCAGGTATCCACCAAAATATGGCTAAATTAACAAAGTAAATAAGAACATGTTGTGTCCCCTTTGCTTTCCATTGCTTTGTGTGTATGGCAGAGTCAGACTGTCAATCATTTATGACTGAGTATGTAATGCTTTGGGTTGTCAGGACACTCATTGACAGGTGAGTTAAGAATGTTTCATTATCAGCACCAGAGCAGGCACATTATTGAGTGCTGCACAATCCAGACATGATGTCACACATGGAGACAAATCTGATTTGTTTTACCCAGCATTGTCTTTCAGAGAAGACACACAACGCAACTTGAAATAAAATAAATAAGGTACAGATACAGTAGTTAACTTCATGGACGTGTCTCCTGGACAACTGAATCTAGTATGAATACTAATTGAGACAGTTCAAGGACATTTGTATGACAGGAGAGGCCATGAAGTTAGTTTGGCATGTGAGAATGCACGCAAACTAGGTACTGAGCCCCTACCCTACTCTCCACTTTTTCTTTCCACCCCCTCACTCTCTCTCTCTCTCTCCCTCAAAAATCTCTAATGTAATTCAAGGTGACAAGTTCACGTCGTCTTGTAAGCCCCCCTCCCCTGACCTAGTTTCACTGCCTTATATACTCCAGCGCACAGTCTAGAAGCACACACACACACGCACATGCAAGGACTCGTGAGCATAAACACAACAAACAATCTCAGACATACAACACATCGTGTACTTGTGTACCATAAAAATAATCATATCAATACACAGAACTCGCGCTCGGTATGCATGAGCACAACCGAGCACATAGCCCCAATACCAGAGTTAACACAAGTGCCAACAAACACCTCCTCTATTATCTCTTTCCACACAACGTAAAACAACGCACATGCAAAATCCCCACTGTGCCTATTCGGAGGGCCAAATCATTTGCCGTTGCCAACAACAGTAGTGTGGAATACTTGTGGATCTCTTGACACAGTGCCAAAGAAGGGGACGGTGGGTGGGGGTGTTTATAAAAAGAGGTTGGCAGCCGTTCCTCAGCCCACCCCCAGTGTCGGGCAGCTATAGGCCCCGCGGGCAATAGGGAATGCGTAATGAGACGCATCGACCTGGAACCAGGAGCGTTAGACTAACACCGATAAATGATTCAATGGCAACAATCTCGATTAGAGTGCCGCCCTCATCTTTATTTGATATCAGACGGGTGAGAAGACAGACAGGGGAGAGACAGGAAGGGTGTAGTCAGGGAGGGAGGGCAGAGTGGGCAAGAGGAGAAGAACATTGGAGAGAACCGTATACCATCTCCTCCTACGGGCACCAGTAACTGTAGGAGTATAACAGCCATTCAATTTGTTCCTTGCTGTTGCTCTGTCTCCTCTCTCCCTGCCTCCCTCTCTCTCTCTCTCTCTCTCTCTCTCTCTCGCTCTCTCTCTCTCTCTCTCTCTCTGTCTAAGGCCTGGACATGCAGTATATCTTTCCTATAACCATCTTAACCTTCTAGGTTGTGATGCTGACCTAATTTCTCCCTATCTCCAAAGTGTCAGTATGTCTAGGATAAAGAAAGCCCAGCCTCTCTCATTCTCTTGCTCTTTTTGTAACTCTAGCTGTGGAACACTCCACAATAATGTTCTCCTCTCTCTCTCTCTCTCTCTCTCTCTCTCTCTCTCTCTCTCTCTCTTCCATGCCCCGTGTTATTTACAGTAAAGCACTATGGACAACATTGGACTTTTCTACAGTGACACAAAATTGCACCGCAGTGTTTGGTGAACAATGACTGCAACTTTAAGCTCTGGTTTTGTGCTGTACCAGCCTTGGCTGTACATCATTTCTTGCCATCAACTTATTTTGCCACTGCCCCAACCTGGAGAGCTAAACTGTTCTACATATCCAGTAACGTATATATTCGTATATATTACATTATTAATCTATATTTAACTCATCATATTACTGTAATATATGTGTCTATATATATATAGATATAATCATAATAAAGAAATACATAAAAAAAAACAATAACAGTAAAACATGTTAGGAAGAGAGAAGCCA
>JAODUH010002110.1:0-12270 GCA_027564835.1 Typhlichthys subterraneus | reverse complement strand
AGTATTTCGACTCACATACACACTACTTTATCTGCGCCCCGAGAGAGCCGTAAAGTAAACAGAAATATACAGATTATCACAAGTCATAAACAACACCGATTGACACAGAAATTAACCAAATAAAGGGATGTATTTTTCACTATCTAATAAAATAATGTAGCCTATGTTTAGGTAGACTTCCTTCGACAGATATTTGTAGGGGGTCGGCGCCCGTGCGCCCATAATGGACCGGCCGCCACTGCCAGCACCTCTTCCCCGCGCCAATCAAAGCTCTGTGATTAGTGCTCTCTTTGCCATGGCTGATGGCTGTATTTATCTCGGGGGAAAATTTAATCATCTTATACAAGAAAACACCAACACAGGAAAACTGTAATAGAATAAAACGGAATGAAAATATGGCAGTGAAGTGTAGAACTACTACAGCATTATTCCAGAGAGCTGTATAAACTATAGCAAATGCAAGGTGTTTAACAGTGCAACAACACATCATTAATGTAAATCATATGGGAGATACATACATGTATACATTTGAGAGATACAGTGTACACTAACTAATGAAGCTCACATAGCCAGTAACCAGACAGTCCAGGAGTCACCTTTTCCTCTTGGCTGCAGCCCAGGCATAAAGACTGTTGGCTACTGTATATCAGCATGACAATAGGAGAAAGAGGCAGGGTCTCCCACCCAGGAGAGGGATATGGTGTCCTTGTCCGCTCACTAAACACACACACGCACACGCACACACACACACACACACACACACACACACACACACACAGTGCCATGGTGCCATCAGTCATTGTCAGGCTGTCATCCATGCATGAGTGAGGAGAATAGCTGTAATGCACACTGATCCTCTCTCCCACTAGGAGGGGCTCACTATCTGTTGTCTGATGTCCACGCATGCTACTGTATGCTAATCCTATTGGCAGGCACGCACGCATGTGCACACACACACGCACACGCACACGCACACGCACACATGCACATGCAGATACTGTACATGCACACAAAGTCACTATACTGTAATGCATGTCTATCACATTAAATCAGGCGTGCACACGCACACAGTCACAGAAATACACAAAACGTGCACATACATACAGAATATATCTGTGTCTCTGAGAAACACATACAGTACATGCGCGCTCGCACACACACAACCCCCCCCCCCCCCACCCACACACACACACACACATATGTAAATCATCAGGTTTGAATAAAGTCAGCAATCGTTTCTCTGCTGGCTTCCGACTGCACCAATCAGGACCAGGCACAGGTCCACAATGGTTAACAACCACAGGCCACATTTGGACTTTTTTGTATTTAGTGTAATAATAAATATAAGTATTATTAGAACAATTCCAATACGCTGTAAAAAGGGGTTCCTGGCACATTTTAGGAACCTCTGTTGTAATTTGACGTGCAGTGTGGACAAACAAATACAGTATTGATCGGCATGTGTGAGGAGGTCAGAGATATCTGTTGGACACGTGTGTGAGCCAATTTCACCAGAAAGCCTGTCAGAACTGTATTATTATTGGACGCTAACAGGGGATGGAACCCTCACAATGGTCAAAAAACAGACGCTAGAACAAACAACAAACATTTGACCCTAGGCAAGATGAAGTCACCTCTTCATCACCTCTCCAATACTGTAGTATCCATCATAACTCCCACTGTAATACACAAATTATATTGTCCACATCTTATTTTTGCATGCTTTTCCGCTTAAGATTTCTATATAGGGATATACTGCATATTTAACTGTCTAAATGATTTCCAAAAGTCACTTTACACACAGAACACAACAAGCACACAATACTTTATTCTCAAATCTTTATTCTTAAAACTTTGTTCATGTCCTGGAAATAAACGGTATGGAAAACTGAAAATGAATGCTACTTTCTGTGTGTTATATTTCATCATGGCATGTCAACCACAACTGCCTTGTGCGTTTTATTGTAAAATAGTCTAGAAGCGTAAACAAAGTACCTTGTCTACTGTACAATAGGCTGTTTGCAGTACAGTATGTGTGTAGTCACTGAACATGATGATAACATTGCTATTCAAAAATATGTGTTCCATTTGCACAACCTTAGGATGTATGTCACTCGTGACAACATCCAATAAAATGAATTATAGGTATGTTGATTAGCAAGCGTGCACAATGCAGACTAATTATCAATGTTTTCTCGTTGGCACATCTAAATCAAACACACCCATTATTAATTCCATTAGCAGCAGCTGTGTTTTCCCTACTCTGACACATCTGTGAAAAGGATCCATTGACTTGACGTATTAATGAGGGCTTTACTTGGACAGCATGCCTGAATAATCATTCCAGTCAATTGCATCTTATATTATAGACCTATCACGTATTGAGGCAAGGACACTGGTGCTGGCACTGCAGAAGGCACGGTGTTAACCATGTCTTTGAGCCATCTGTTGTTTATTTAGTTAGAATGAAACCTGTATAGTCTTGGCTGTGGTGGCTCATATTGCATTTGGAAACCTGTGGTTTAGAGACTTTCACACTGAGACACACAGGGACCTTGGTAGCCTAAAAAAGCCTTGAAAACACAAACCGGTGCCAGCGGCCTAAACACGTCTTGGCGGCTTTGCCGAAGTAGGCCGTTAGGCTAGCACAAACATACACACCCTGGAGTGTATGCTTTTCACAAAGTCATGAATACCAGCAGATACTTGTAAACAGATGCATGATACAGTAATATAGCTGGTAGAACAATGTACTCAAATTAGCTTATTAATGTCCACAAATACAGGTATCTGTTATTAGATGTTTATTGCTTGCTTTGCAGGGGCAATATACAAATACATTAATAACATAATGCAATTTCCTGAAAAGTCTGCCATTGCTGTAAAAATATCAATATAGAAAAAAAAAACGTTTGCCACTACAGTAGCTAGGTAGATAGAATAATACATGCTTTGCTAAAGGAGAGTACATATTCAAGCAATAATTTATGACCAAAATCTAATCAAACATTTCAGTTTAGAGTACTATCAAACACAAAAAACATTCTCTAAAATGCATTCTCCTAACTCACACAAAATTAAGTCTGTAACATCAATGCACTTGAAATCGGTGGGCGTGCCTCGGTTCTGGCGAACACACACGCATTGATATGTGTGTTTAGCTAATGCTGTGTTATAAGGGTCTTATTGCTGAGTTTGCAGCCAAGAAGGCAAGGAACATGACTTTAAGAATCCAAGTGTGCGTGGTGAGTCCATCTAATATGTATGACAGTGTGTGTACGGCATTTATGTAGGCTAGATTGTTCTCATTTTAAAATATGATCTGTAGGTTGTATTATTCTAGCATCACCTACAAATTAGACTACCGTGTTGTAGGCATGTAGCCAGTGGACATCGGTATGTTTACTGGTCTAAAATCAGAAGACCTGAAATATTTTATTTTCTCTCGTTTTTTTCTTTGAAAGCATTATAGAAAAAAGCCATTGTAACTATGATGTGCATGACGCTGCACTATAAATGCAGGCGATTCTGTGTGCGTTTAACTGGAATAGTACAAGGTAGGCGTGTGTGTGAACGTGATTCATGCTCATGCAAGTCCAGGCCTTACACATAAAGTTTGCACAGGGCCTCCAGTCCCACATACCATCAGAATACCAGGACTTGGCCGACATCTTCAGCGTGGACCGGGCAAATGTCTCCCTCCTCACCGCTCCTGGGACTGCAGGTGGCTGAGGTGCTGCTTCAGCAGGTCTTCTGGCTCTACGGCCTTCCGGAGGTACATCGTCTCTGACCGCGGCCCCCAATTCACATCAAGGGTATGGAAGGCCTTCATGTCTCGCCTCGGGGTCGCGGTCAGCCTCACGTCCGGGACGAATCGGACGAACCAGGAACTGGGAGGGGTGGGGGGGGGTGTGTGTGCGCTGTCACGCCGAGGTCGGCCGTGCCTGCCGTTCCATCTCGCACGCGCTCCCCGGAGTACTGATCTGAGGCAGGTGACAATCAGGGCCTCCCACACCCGTTTCCTATGTGGAAGATTGCTCTCAGTGTGTGTATATATTATATATAGTGTTTGTGTTTCGTTATTTTGCTTTCATGCCAGTGTTAATTGGTTTTGTTCTTCATTTATTTCTTATTCCCTCATTGTTGCCTCGGCCATTCTAAATCTTACACACACTTATATATTCAATTCATTCGATGGGCCGGTGCACATCACAGTACATTGCAGAGGCATGTAACTTACACTACTGTGTATGCTGGCACTGCAACAAAGAAGGAAGTTATGGCTCCATCTCTCATCAAAACAAGATTGTACGGAATTCCCCTTCAAGACAATTTCCTGACTATGGGCTCTGTGAGACACTGTACTGGCAGTGTGTTTGTGTGAGAGCAAAGGAAGATATTGCCCTGGGAGTCCTGAAGCAAGCTTCGTTTGGAGGACACAGAATGATGCACTGCTTATATGAAATGAGTAGAGGCTGAGTAGAGGCAAAGAACCATGACGAGGTGCTGAGCACGGGCAATCTCTCAGGGTAAACCGGTTGGAAACCAAATTAAAGTGGGCCGCTGGTGCACACAGGTGCATGTGATGGCTCACCCCAGTTAAGGGAGCTTTCACTTCCCATTCCTTTCTTAAAATGCTCAGTATATCTGAGCCAGAGGATAGAGGGGAATGAGATGGATACGCACAAGGGCACCTCATGAGAATACAATAAACCTGCTCCATGTTTTGGGCATAAACAGCTTTACATCGGAGCGCTGGCTGTATAAATTCTACTGGTGGTACACCTACAGTACAGTGCAGCATGTAAATCAACAATAATGTACTGCAGCTGTTCCATAACAAGATTTCCTGTGTTTTATCCAAACAACATTTAATCTTAAAATATGAGAAGGCAGAGGGACAGTTGAAAGGCATTCCTTCTGGAATGTAACAGTGAAAAGGTTTTATTGCTTCCTGTAGATTGTTGCTGTGTGTAGGTGGAATAAACTACACATACAAAGAAAGATGGAGGCTTCTGTTGTTAGAAATGGGCTTTACAAAAGTCCCAAAATGTTTACTTGCAGTATACTGTATATGACATGACATACATTTTACGTTAACATAACGTTACAAAAATGTGGACAAGGATCAGCTCAGATATAACATACTGTAATGGGGCCAAAACCTAACACCAACAAGGTTCTGTTACATGAAGAAACACAAAAAGATCATCAAAAAATTATTTTATTATCCTAATAATTACCCATTTTAGTGTTTTTTTTGTTTTTTTTACAATATATTACTATCATTAAACATTTTTATACATTGTTTTATTATATTAATCACTTTTAAATCATTTTGTACATGCTTTTGGGACTCCCCGT
Source organism: Typhlichthys subterraneus (assembly GCA_027564835.1). Lineage (NCBI taxonomy): Eukaryota > Metazoa > Chordata > Actinopteri > Percopsiformes > Amblyopsidae > Typhlichthys > Typhlichthys subterraneus. The sequence goes on along the minus strand of JAODUH010002110.1, from coordinate 6,906 downwards.
CAGATGGAGCAGAAACATGGTAAAAAGGCACATGATTGCTCTTGTCCTCAGTGAGCAATACAGTCCAGAAAACCAACTAACAAAGTGTTTTGTGTGTGACTGCAGGTGAAATTCTTCCTTTTCATATGATGCGGAGCCTCTTTGAAGCCTATTAAATCTCTTACCAGGGGAGCAAAAACAAAATGTCTGAAGCAATTTTCCAAATCACAGCCTGAAATAATTAAAATGTTTATTTGGCAATTTATAGCAATTTTAGCAAGCTCAGTGCGCACAGCGGCCAGCGGTTTGAAGCATAACGCATTCTGAGCTCCAGCAGTCTGTCTGCTATGGAAACTGTCCACAGTTATACTGTCCCACTGTGAATCAAACATTGCCTTAACTTATTGAGATCTTATTGGCTGGCTTCAGTGCCTGGGATGCTTAATCCAGTTTCGGATCATCCACTTCTGACCAGAGCACCTCTGGACCACCAATCGCAGCCCAAAGGTGGCGTCTTTGGACATTTCTACCTCCAGGCACCGGCCAGTATCTCTGCTGATTATTGGGCCGTTCTGAACAAAAGAAAGAATAAAACAAACTGTTGAAATACAAGTTACACGAGTGTGTTCCAGTGCCTGTTGTCATTGCCTTTGTCCACATTTGGATTATGTAGACAGATACTGTATTATGCCAAACATTGTTGCAGTGAGTGAAAAACTGTAAATTCATATAAAGTACATTATTTTATACCTGTGTAAAGTCCCAAAGTCTCTGGGAAACCCGTGAAACTGCATCACATTTTTTGAGACTTGGAGCACGCCCTCTGCCATCATCAAGGAGACACTTTGTGTCGGGCAGAAAGGTGGTTGATCCCAGGGGTCCTAGCTGGAGAAGCCCCTCAGTGGAATATCGAGCCAGCTGCAATGGAAAGATAACAAACATGTCAGACATGTTGGAGTGCAGCTTCAAAAATCTATTACTGTACTTTTTAGAGTGTGCTTCAACTTGGCAGATGGGAAAGCAACAGCTGGAATCACATGATCTCACTGCAATTTAATGAGAGCGGAATGCGCAGTGGGATGGTACCTAATTTAGCTTCTAGTGTTAGATCACTTCTTTTAGAACATTGTAGTTTATAGGTTATTATAGTTGCTGATTTCTTTTCCAGACAAAACCTGATCCCTCACCAGTTAATCCTGCACATGAGAGGCTTTGTTCTGATGCATATCTATTACGTAAAGCTACAAGAGAGATAACATATATTATTCATGGGCTTGATCCTCTGAAAAATGAGACGTCACAGATAGGGCAGTCTTCGTGTGGCTCGGCTTTGAGGGTACACTCATCAATGTCCAGATTCACGCAACAAACAATGACACACTCACATGCCACCACTAACTTATCCATTAAAGCCCCGGGTAGGCACTTATAGAACGCAATGGCTTGTGTGGATCAATGTACTGTAAAATAATCCCTCTGAACCCCTGATGCTGATAGGCCGTCTTATGCAAACAATGCATGTTCTACTGCTAAATAAACAGCAGTCAATAGTTATTTACTAGAAGGTCAGGCTCGCTATTGCTTCTGCTTAAACTCAATCCAGGGGTTATTTTCAATTATTTGTACAAACCGAATGAGCAAATCCTCTAAATGGAAATGCAAACTACATTCCTTGGGCCTCATGTACGTACGTTAGAGAGCACATCTTAAAATTAAGCACAGACCGCAGATAATGCTGTGCCATCACGTTTTATGTTGGATGTATTAAACTTGTAACCTGACACTTCACCAAATGGTTAGTTTACACAGAATCATCTGGGGAGCCGCTTTCAAAAAATCATTGGTGGGTGACTGGGTGTTACCTGTTGCCAGTCAGAATTGAGAAAGACTTTAGGGCCATTCTTTGCTCTACAAATTTCTTTATTCTAATTGTACTCTAACAAAACACAATTGCAGCTCCCATGTTAACCTCTTTAAGAGACCACACTTGTACAGTAGCTACAGTATCAGTACGACGCTGGTTAGCTGCAGACCAGGTTGACCGGACTGAAGCCCGAAGGATCTCAAGCTCTCCAGACTGATTTTCGTAGCGAAGTCAAACTGAAGCTTGTGAGATCAGGATGGTCTCGCGACGCTAGTAAGCCTGCGGCTGATCGCATAATCAGCGCTTGGCACTGCCTTCTAAACTTGGAGTAGACACGTCCCAAAAGCATTGGAACGAGGGCGGCAGGGTCTGACTCTAGGCTTGAAGGAGCCGTGACTTGTGGCGACGGGTGGTACTGCAGCCTATAGGACCAACTGCAATAAACACCTCATTCATGAATGAGGAAAAATTGGTTCAACTGCTCCGCAACCTTTTTTTAAGGTGCCACACTTGGCTCATATGGTATCATATGGTAACAATGCCAATAAAGCCAGTTTGGTCGATTATTTGTCACGATGTAATAATTATGCAACATAGTCCTATGCTAGTGCCTGCTGTTGCGCATGCATTTCTCGAGCAACAGCCGGCGTATTAACAGAGCACAACATCGATCCTACTTTTAGTGTAAATGTTTATATTAAGCAAAACATGCCAACGATTAAAAAAGTACAGTCCAAAACCAAATCTAAAATGTCTGTTGTATTTATTTTGTACTGCGGCGCACATTCACGAGGCTTGAGGTCAGCAACTCCACTGCCGCGTGTTGCAACGTAATCTGCTGTTTGTACTGCGCATGTGTCAAAAGAGCCACTTTAACAATATGGCGATATCTTTTATTAGAATGTCGTGCCTCACTGCGACAATGAGCAAATACTTTATAAGATCGAGCTGCCATTTTCTTCCCTGTGTCTATCTATTAATAAGTCTACGATTGGAACACCTGACTCTCAGAACAAGAAAACAAAGGTTTATTGATCAAGTAGACCTACAGTATTTATAAATACTTGTCTACATCATCAAATCTAATGATAACAGGGGAGTAATTCTACCCCAAAATAATGATGTTTGGTTAAAATTTAAATTAATCTTACTAGCTACTAATCTTACTAGCTACTAATCTTACTAGCTACTAATCTTACTAGCTACTAGGGAGCTTCATAACAACAATGCCAGAATTGCTTAATCAGTGAGTTCAATTCAACATTACTAGGCAAAGGCAACAAGCCTCATTATTGTATTTATTGTCCACAACAATATCTGATAACATCATACTGTACAATCCTCAAAATAATTGCAAAAAGCCTAAACATTGGCAAAGTACAAAAATAAATGCTCTAAGAGATTTAAAAGAAATAATGTATATAACAATGTAATATATAAAGATGAAATCTTTATAAAAGAGAGATGGTAGAAGCTATGGGTGATCCCGAATAGTCGAGCATTCAATAATTAGATCTAAATGGCTTCGACTGCCAATCCCAGTTTATTTTAAACAATAGACTATAATTATTTATTGCCTTGACATTAATATGTACATCACAATCATTTTCATATTTTAATGTAAAATGTAGCCCTGAATCAAATGTACCTTTTTGTAAACTACTTTGTATGTTTTTCTCGCCTAGTGCCCCAAAATAGCTGGGGCCGGCCCTGGCTGTTACCAACGTTAATCCATCATTAAAGCTAATTTCTGTCATGGAGAATGACTGACATTTAAAAAAATATGCTACGCTTACACGCACACTTTGAACATCATGGGTACTGTGATCGGGAAAACGGGCAGGCACAGGTAAATAATCGGACATTTTAATATTACCACATTTAAATGATTAAACTATTCCGTGTTTTAACCATTGTGCCCATCTTGTCTTTTTGAGATCTGTTCAACACTTTCCGCTGGCTACACAGACAGACAGGCAGCTGCAGACTTCTCTTCTCAGCTGCAGACTTCTCTTCTATGGACCAACTTAAAGGTGCATACACTGCCACATACTGTACCGGAGTGTCAAAATAAAAAATACACCCGTAAATTAAACTAATCTATCTCAAATAAATGCTTCTCTCTTTAGTTTTAATTTAGCAGATAAATGACAGTAAAATATTTAACACATAAAGTTAGGCTATTGGTAATTTGTAAATAGCCATTCATTTTATTTATTAGGCTTGTTAATCTGATCGACTATATAGTCCCACAACCTATAAAATACATATCCTAAAATTACCATAGGATGTAATGTAGCCTATAATGCGGTCAGTTTAGTGTACAGTAGCTCAAATATAAACTTCATATTGTGAATGTAAGAGACTCTACTACTCCCTTGGGGAACAAATGCCTAATTCTATACTTTTATATTCAATCGTTAGCGTGATTCTTGCTTTTCAAAGGCAGATAATTTTCTACGCAAAACCAACTTCAGCTTTTCATTGCAGCTTTCATATCATTTGATGAAAGAGTTAATCACTCTCTCCTTATGATCTCCTCCCATTTGTTTGCGCGACACTCCCAATCTTCCCTTGACCCTCCCATGAATGCTATGCATTAATAGAAAGATGCAACTTGTACTGTGTACCTTGCAGCCAGGATAGCGTATTAGCCATGTTTGTACTGTTCGTACAGAATAATGCCAGGTTAGTACATGCAGCCCCTTTTGTCTTACACTGTAAGATGTACATTTCAATGCTAAAAAAAACCCTTCAAAATTATTATATCACTTTCTGTATTTCAGATAATATAGTGCTTGCTTGTTGAGCGTGGATGGTAAAATACTGACAACTGGCTGACCTGTGTGGGTGTTGCCATGCCCTGCTTTCCAGCAGGAAGAACACAGGTGGTTTTTAATCAATGTTCTGCCTGAAGAAAACACTCAAAAGGAACAAAGATGCACCATGTTCTATGGCCTTGAGGGAGTTTCATTTTGGCTGGATGGGCTGGTGAATGCAAGTTTTCATTTATGTGAACCATGGAAAGGGAACTCTTTGAGCTAACAGGAAATGTCAGCACCATAAAAAACTGGCAGGCAATATACTGTAATCAGAGCTATAATTAAACACAGTGATTACGTGGTTGACGAAACAATATCAAACAAATCTGCCTGTCGCAGCAAAGCTTACAAATTACATTGCATTTTTATGTTTTTTTTTTCCCTTCCTTGTATTAAGCAAACACACACACACACTACACACACATACACAATACTTATTTTCGGTCAGAAAAAGTCTGTGACTATAGTTGTTCAAATTTCATCAAGGAAATCCAGTCTTGTCTGCAAAGGAACTCAACAACTTGATTTGCAATGGGACAGCAAAACATGTTTTATGCTGTCATGGGCCTATGAGGGATATTACACTGTTAGGAGATTTACACAAAGTTTAAACTCTGCCCATGGGAAACCCTATATAATCCCTACTAATACCTGTATAAGGCTCAGGCAGGGAGTCTTTTATATGTTAATACATTTAAAATAGGGCCAAAACAAATAATTAATGGAAGGAATTGATTGTGCCATGGGCCAATTAACCTTCTCTCCAGCAGAGACTCCTTCCTGGCACCCTAAAACGTGCAGACCCTTTTTCAGGTGTCAAGATAACCACACATTTCCTAATTAGCCCATTAACAGTGCACCAGCACTGGCATGCTATAAAAATATGACACAGTCACTACATTTTCCAGCCCCTTTCCTGGTCCTTGCTTGGAGCATGTGTGCTCTGATTACAGAACAGACAATCTAGTCCAATTTAGACACATATTTTCCCATCTTCCAAGTGTGCTGGAGATTTCATAGATATACAAAATATCCATGGGACATAATCATGTATAATCCCCTTTGTCACACATCAAAATGCACTAGATCTGTGTATCATAATGGACCCCATTATTTTGTTGCAATGAATTAGGAAGCTGAAATCAACAACAAACAAATTTAACCACATTCTTGTATTTTTCATAACGTACCGTTTGTATTTAATAACATCTATGAAGTCTCAACATCGGAGATCGGTAGAAGTCTATACTTAATTTTTTGATGAGAATCTGGTTACAAACAATTGCTGCAGCAACGAGAGATTAAATTAGATTCAAGAAAGACTACATTGCCCAGAATTCCTTTGAGAGCACAGTGGGGACACTTCTACTAGTCTCAGTCTCTTCTGTCCATTAGCAATACATCACATAAGCAACTCTGTACTGAACTTCTGATACTGTACACTCCTCGTAAGCTCGACACAGGACTCTCGGACATTTGTGAAATAATACTGTCGATTTCCATTGGCTGTTAGCATTGTCACTCACAAGTATGTCTACGTAATTTCCGGTGCAACGACAGCACAGTGCTTTATTTATTTATTTAAAATGTATTAATTTTAATCAGTAAACATAGCCTAACAATTTTACAGATTTACAAGACATGATAAACAGCCAGAGTCCTGTTATTTCATTTTCCTCATTGCAAATTAAACATCTAACTTGTATGTCAATCAAAATACCTTGCTTGTCAAGTAGGCGGGTACTGACGCAGTTAGCCAGCGCTGTGTCCCAGACGCAACATGTAAAGGCTGGCTTTGCGAGACTACACTTTCGCAGACCTGCGTGTAAGCTTCCAGCCACTATACTGTATTATTCTGTACCCCTCTCTCAGAGGAGTTAAGAGGACACCCAGATTAATTTGCACTGGGGGCATTCAGCAGTGCCATCTACAAAACACACTCCTAACATTAATAATAATAATAATAATAATCTATAGCACTTTTCATACAGAATTGCAGTTCAAAGTGCTTTACAGAGAGGGAATACATGTACAGCTGTGCTTCCCATAAAAAAAATACAGAAATACAGAGAAACAAGATTAATGAAAATTATTAAAGGAATCCCTCTCCGGGAACCATCACCTTATCATGGTGGAGAGGTTTGGGTGCCCCTATGAACCTGACGGCTGTGTTGTCTGGAGTCTAGTGCTCCTGGTAGGGTCTCCCAAGGCAAAGTGGTCTCAGGGGAGGGGCCAGACTAA
>JAODUH010002109.1:0-12271 GCA_027564835.1 Typhlichthys subterraneus | reverse complement strand
ATCAGGTGTGTTGGAGCAGGGAGACATCTAAAACATGCAGAGCTGCGGCTCTCCAGGACCAGGGTTCCCTACCCCTGCTCCACAGGGTCTATTAATAGCCCAGTGAGATCACTTCCATATTTAACATGAGCAGTGGCTGCAGAGGGACACGATCATATCTTTCTGGTTCTCCAGTGTGTTTTCCCCATCATGAACCAATCTGAGCCGTGCTGGGGAACGCTCCCTGGAATGACAATTAAATCAACAAATAGCAACCTGTCTACTGAACCAAGACAAATTGAAGGAGCGGGCGCTTGCCAGAACCTGTGTCTGTGCCACAGAGCTCTACGTACAGTACAGGCCACATGTCTATCATTGGTTAAACCTGCAGTGATGAGCTAGTCGTGTTTCCTTGGTTCATGGGGTCAGGCTAGCATCCCATAATGCACCTGTGTTTCCTGCTGCCCCAGAGCACAGCGCTGTGACAGTCTTGTTTTGTCTCCGATGTTCCTGAGCCTTTAATTGAATAATCCAGATGGAATTGGCGCAGGGCTTTGATGGCCAGTGTTTCCTAGCGCTAGCCAAACAAAGCGCCTCAACTCCGGAGGGTTCCTGCTGTGCCATGCAGGCAGGCAATACCGGCTCTTCTGCATGGCCTGTTCTTCACAGCACGCCGCCGCGAAAGCCGCTATCGTTGTATGTCATTTTACCATGGACGTCTTCAGTCGGCCGTCTTTCAAAAGGAACATTTGCATACGCTCATCCACTCACAGGCAGGTGAGCTAACTAAACAAACTAAACGAGCCAGGCTTTAATAACAATTTAATAAACAAGAGCCTCTTTTGCACAAAGGCCTCCTAGCAAAGCTGTGAAAGGGGATATCGGAGCTAATTAGAGCCTTATTTCTGCCGTTTCTGAGGGGGGGGGGGGTTGTCAGGGGGAGGGAGGACTCTAGATCTAAAGCCCAATTCAGAAGTGTCAACTCTTGGCCATCAAGTGTGAGAACCAGCCTTCCCTCTAGTTGTTCTCAGGCCGGTTCAGCGTCATTGAGGAAGGATGGCTCTTTGTTTCCCCTCCACATCATCCTGAGGAGACCAGACTGAGTGAAAAGCATCACCATGACAAGCTCAGTCATCTGTGAAAATAAGAGCCTGCACATTTCCTCCATAATTAACGTATAGCCGCACGCTGTTAAGCGGTACAACTGTAGGCATAATGGAGCTGGACGGTGCGTTTTTGTTTGATAGGGCTGCATGACTGCCAGATGAATCTATAGCGGGTTGTTAGCAGTTAGCCTGGTGTAACCAGACCTAAATTTCACTTTGTGAAAGAGGTCTGGTACATTGTAAAGTGGTAACCTCCTACTGGGTGTAGACCTCAGATTAATGCTGAAACTAGCCTTTTTCAACCAATCGGCGTTGCTACAGTTTGCTGAACGCCTAATCTAGCTCTAGCACCATTTAGAAACACGCTCGACTTCAACGACATCTCACCAACTGTCCTGATTGGAACGTCAGCAGGGTGGCTGTGTAAACGCTAACAAGAACAGACTGCAGCAGTCTGGAGGAGCCCCGCTAGCTAGCAGTAGAAGAGTGAGAAAATGCATAATTTGGATTTGTAACTGAGATCTGTGTGTGCACGTGTGCTCTACATTTGCTATGTGCACAGAAAGACAATCTAAAAATGTTTTCGGTTATTTCTTTATTTTTAGTATCCCCTTAGTCCAAAATGATGATAGAAAACATTTGTGATAAATGGAAAGAGGCCATAATGTAATTCTGTTGAGAAAATAAATCTTTGTCTTATGAGTCAGTCAGTTTTTATTCAAGCCCGAGCCCCGGCCAAGACTGTACTGTACACCAAATGAGAGCCAGTTGCTGCTTGATGTCCTGTAGTTCTACACCTTGCAAGCTTGATTAAACACAGAGTTTTACGACACATTTTAGCCACCTGGAGATGTGCTATTGCAACACCATGGGGTACGTTGCACTAATAACTACACTAATTACCATATTATTAAGTCCTCAGTAGAGTTTCTGTCTATGCAAGGTAGATTTACGGCTCAATTACAGTATATCTTCGGTCTATTGTAGTCCATAAATGGCGTGGAGCCACTGTAGTATTTAAACAAACATAGCACCACATTCCACATACCTGTTTGCCCATGTGTGCCTGGTTTGTGGCTATGCCGTCCGTTCCCAAAACAGTGGAACTATAGTGCATGGCACAGGTGCGCATGGCACAGGTGCACATGGACGCAGCCAGCGCTTTCTAAGAGTGGTTGACCAGAGTCATAATATGGGTTACAGTAGCATGCACACATACTTCATCTGAGGAATTAGGTCATTCAATTATCATGGACGTGTCAATCCCAACTGCTAAGGGAACAAAGAAGATAGTATAATGAACGCTTATGTTTTTTTTATATTTGAACATTTAATATTACATACATACATTATTTTGTTATGTTGACTGAGAACATCTGGCAAAAATGTTAAATATCAATTATAATACTTTGCTGCTGCTGTTCATGTTGCGTCTTTGGATCTTAGAAGTAGGATTAAAACCCAAATTCTATTTATATGTATTGGAAAGCGGCTTGCATGCCTAAACATAGTCACAGAGTACAACATGTTAGTGTTGGAGCTGTACACAAACCCTGCTGGTCTAAGAATGAGAATCACAGGTTTCTGTACCAGTTTCCCCTGTAAAATATCAGCCTGCCTTCTTCAGGACAACAAACAACATGATGAGTGCAAGTCATCCGGCTCTTTAGTAAAATAGTAACTCCAACATGATTAGAGTAGGTCCGCGTGTGAAATGGTGAATATGATGATTGCAAATGACTCCCTCAGGTTAAACCTTTGTTGACTAAACTGTTATGGGAGACGCCTGTTTGCTCCTATTTGGGGCAGAGTGAAGGACATTCATTGGATTACATTTCATGTGGACTGTGAAACAAGTCGGGGAGGTGCAATACGACACACGACCGTGACAGTGACATGGCATTATGGGTGGGTGGGTTAGGGCTAGCCTGGTGTAGCCATACCCAAAATGCACTTGGTGAACAGGGCTTCACTGGGCCTTGTTCAGAGTTGTTGCCGTTGGTGATTTGTGAAACTACTGGACAACATTTAACCAATCACCATTGCTACAACTTCATCTAGCTCTACTACCTTTTGGAAACAGACACTTAGCCACCCCCATTGGTTGCCGATTAGTCCTCCATCCAGCCACCCCCACTGGTCACCGATTGGTCCTCCATCAAACCACCACGACTGGTCACCAATAGTGCTTTTCCATTGTTAGAATATTGGCTGCAATATCACTTGAGATCAAGATGTGTTGTCTTTCTGAGGGGGAAATTTCATTTGGTGAATGTTATCAGTGTTTCCTGCCTCTGGGTAGCATAGCAACCCGCTGGGTAGCATAGAAACCTGACATTGTCGATGTAGAGGTTATCTCGCGCCCACTGACCCGGGCACATCCTTAGAGCCAGGTTACAGCCCTGTGCTGCAACAGGAAAGACTCTCGCCAGCAGACATGCAGTATGTGAAGAATTATCGGCTACATGACGACGTTATGGAACTGCACAGTAGAGCTCCTTCAGCCATTATCTATAAAAGGTCAAATTCTATACACAATGTACTGTAGTTTTCTGATTGTGAAACCCAAATCCACTCAGGAAATGTGTAAATGAACAACATTAGCATTTACATTGAATGTACCCAAAACTGTTTTTGTTTTACTACTACTTTTCTTCCCACCGCCCCTCAAATTATTTATTGTCAGGTCTTACTAGCAGGCCAGCCAGAGATATCCTTCTCAATGTGAACTGAAAAAAGATGGATGAAATACTTGGTGGTCACACTGGACTAAATGGGTTTGCTGAAGAGAAGGAATGCGAGAAAAATACTTTTACGAAGACGCCGTCTTCTAGTCTTCTAGAAGCCTGTGATCATGTGGAAGCACAAATATGCTACTTTCCTTTACTGTGGTGAAGAGGTATACAAACTAAAATGTGTGGAATTGGCTGAATAATGATAATTTACATTGACGGACATCATCCTCACAGAGGAATGTTCTAGAGATACCATTTAGTGTCAGAAAACTCAAGACAAAAACCACATGGGAAGAAATGCCAAATTTCCTTCAAAGAGGCCAAAAGGTCAGGCCAGCTGGTTTATAGATAGCGGTCCAAACATTATATTCTTCAACATTTGCTTTGCTTTTATACAGGCTATTATAGCCGCACAGAAAGGGACTTCCCAAACTCTACAGGGAACAGAAATATAGGAACAATTGTACTATAATGAGATGTGAGGGCATTTGGTTGAGCCACATACGAAACTCAAGACCTGGACTACAGACAAAAGAGACAGACCACTTCAAGAAATATGAATGGAAGTCTATGAGAGACGTACCACTGACATTTGAGGAGACAGACCACTTCAAGAATTCTGGATAGTTCTCTCTGAGAGAAATTGGCAATGCCAAATATAATATATTATTTAGCTTATCATGTGGTTTCCCTGATGCAAGCCGAAAGCTGCTCATACATACATACGTGTGTGTGCGTGCGTGCGTGCGTGTGTGTGTATAATGTACACACATATATCTCAGCCAAATGTTGTGTGTGTGTATAATATATATATATATATATATATATATATAGCTTTATATTTACCTACTTACAATGTAAGATGTCCTTCAGTGTATTGAAAGGCATTCTAAATAAAATGTATTATTATTATTAATAATAATAATAATAATTATTATTATATCCTATGGGCCCACCACTCGTGGGAGGAACCGTGGGGGTCGGGTGAGTTTTCATGTCCAGGTGACCAGTGCAGATAAAGTGCAATTAAGGCTCTCTCCCCGTTCATTTACCTCTTCCTAATAACTGCCCCGAGGTGTTGCAAGCAAAGATGGCTGCCTCACTCTGCTATGAGGGCTTTGCACGGTCCAAGTCTGAACAGGTACCAAACTAACTGCCAAATAACATTCCCTATTCTGGAGCGTTCCCATCTGCTGGCTGGTCTCGCTATGGTTGTCCTTGACACCAGGGGGAGTGAGGCTCCTCACAGACCTCCTGGGCGCTGCACAACACAGGGACACACAGAAGAGGCTGCCTGGGATGAACCGGTGAACCGTACACTGTAAAACAGAGTGAGATCATTGGGGTGGTGGGGCGGGGGGGCTTCAGCTCTGGCCTGCACCCCCCCCGCCCCTCATGCTGCAGACGGCAAACCAGATATCACAGTCGTTTGAGAGCATGACAACAATACGGCATGCCGTCCAAAGTTTAAATATTTCGTATTTTTGCCTCTGGGACAACGACTAGATACAATACTAAAATAACTATATAAAAGTATTATAATAATAGTATTATAATCCATTGTAAACAATGTGACATCACCATAGATGCCGTCCTGCAATTCTGTCTGGACTGCTCTGCTGTCCCGTCCAGAAAGCGTTTGACGTTGACCATGTTCCGTGTGAATACATGCATGTCATCATCTGCAGCGCGGTAAAGGTGCTGGTAAAGTCACTCTACAGTACGTGTTTCTTACAGCACATCTTAAATACAGTATACTGTGTACACTAGTCTTCACCGGTGTATCGATTGTCTTTGCTGTACTTTTACGCTCTAAAGTTTAGAGGGTTAAATGGCAGCAAAGACGTTGATATGTTGTGTGCACATATGTGCAGTACATTGTTTAGAGTCTAAACAGTATATTGCACATATTGTAATGATTCACTCAGCGGTTTGTAATGTTTACTTACAGTACCAGAATAATACAGAAATCTTAATAATATGCATCCGTACTTTACAGCCACAATAAGTTCAACACCACCCAACCGCTAGTTTGTTAACGGTTGTGAGACATCCCTCCATTCTCTCAGTGTCATAGTGGAGGACAAGAGAAACAGTTAATAAATCCCCAGTCAGTAAAGGGTAAAGTGTTGGTGACTGGGCTTTGTGTCTTGGTCAGCTTCCATCTATAGTGTGGCAGGAAGGCCTGGTTCTAATGTCCTGCACACTAGTTTGCTACACAGTAGATGCAAAACACAGTCAACCACAGAAAAAAACACACACAGCGAGATATTGGTAGTGTGCCTCTTACCACTAACAAGATGGGGCTCTCATTTCATTTGTTTTTTTTAAATAATGGATAACCAACAACTTGAAGTCAATAAAAACGTATGTTGAACAACTCAGAATGCAGCCAGCTGCCAGTAGAGAAAAGTCTGGCTCTCCAAAGTCACTAAAGTCTGTGAATGGAGCTGGGAGGTTTTTCCATAGGGGGCAAGTCGTGGCTCCACACATCACAACCAAGCATAAAAATCCCACACGCTGGACGGGAAGTATTTCATAGCACTCACAGCGTCATCACATGCCCAGAGGAGCGCTGCATTGCTGGAAGAGAAGCTTCCAGGCTCCTTGCAGGCTCCAGGCAGTTCCTGCTCAAATCAAGTCTCCTTCCATCTACAAGAGCAGCTTCACCGGCCAGGCAGCGGCTCTCTGCACACGCTCCCATCACGTTGTAAATCATCCTGACGGAGACCCAGCCAAGGCATCCTCTGTTACTAGGACCACATCTTGGTGGACAGCAGTTGTGGCTGAACAAGCTGTTCCAGTCTACCCACGTCTCTCTGGCCTCAGAGAGGACGCATGGCTTAGAAATGTGTACTTTGTTCTAATGTCTAATAGATGTGTGCTTTGTGCTAATATTCTAATAGAAATTTGTGCTTTTTGCTATAGCGTATAAATGTCTGCTCTGTGTGTTTGGTTGTTTGGTCATCCTGTGAGAAATCCCAAAAGAAGGGGTCAAAGGGACCACCCTTAATAGCGTTTCTGTCTCAGATACATACTTTTGTTATTGCCAAGGCCGCTTTCTGAGCTGGTAGCCAAAGACTATGTTTTGGATCCATCATGACCTATTACATGTGCCCTTAGTCAAGATAACTACATGAAATGCAGGAATTTACGACTATCCATTCACCTTGAAGCCACCTCCATTTGCTTAACACAGTAAAAAGGAAATAGACCATGTTTCTGACTCTAAAGAGGCACACACATGTGATCAGGGAGCAGTCTTAAGCAAAGACAGACACAGTGTGGGGAAAAGTTACTGCCATAAGTCCTTTGAACCCACATATAAAAATACCTGAACACAATCCAAGATTTAAGAAGAGGCTACATGTTCAGATGGTGGGGGCATTAATGGATCCCATAATTGTGTAGTAATTCAGGCTGCATGGCGTTCTATCCTGTTTAAAGCTGTTAGAACCCTTGACAATCTGCCACGGTGCCAAATTGTAATAAATCATTTTTCCAAATGGCCCGACGCAGGCTCTCAAACGTACCCACTCGCCCCCACGAGACTGCCCTTTAAGCATTAGAGTACGTATTTTATATCTCAAAGAGTTGAAATCAAATGAGGGGAAGATGCTTCATCCAAAGAAAGCAGATTGTCATGGAGGAATACAAACCAGGTGTGGAGTTTGGAGGTTCTTCACAGGAGCCCCACCACTGCATTTAATTGCCAAGGAAAATTGAGGTGAAGCCGGTTTAGCTGACCTACCGAACTCTTGCAATACACGAGGCAAGTTCCCGCTATTATTCTGCCTGTCCACAGTTAGCAGCTAGGTGTTGTTTTTAAAATAGATTTATATTTATAAAATATATGGACACACAGAACACTTCTACATCCAAATCCAACAAGTACGTCCAACAAATACGTCAAACACGTCTTATTTCCTGTATGTGTGTGTGTGTGTATATATATATAAAGTATATATATATATACTTTATAGTGTGTATATATATATATATTATATATAGTGTGTATACATTATATATATACACACACATATATATATATATATACACACACACACACACAGACACACACACACACAATAGGAAACATTCAAAGACCATTTAAAGGCAATGTACTGTAGTCCTAATTTAGCCATGCGCAAGCTCCAATTTAATTTCACGTATTTCAAGTGTCAGTCTGGAATGCCTCAGTGCAAAAGCGTTTGTCGACGATGTAGAGTAAAATTGGGCCAATCAGTGGCCAGCTAAAGCTTTTCCCAACAACAACTGTTTATGTCATACGGTTTCCACCGGCGCTCAAGATGATTATAAACATTCTGGTTGTGAGATAAAAGTAGGAGGTTCAATGTTGGAAGTTTTATTGAAATGTATTAGCACCAGAGTTGGGAAGGTTACTTTTTAAACGTAATCTGTTACAGTTAGTTATCAGACTAAAATTTACAAAATGTTTGGATTCCTTAAATTTAGTAACATAATCTTTGTTTTTTGAAATGCGATCCAAAGCTATTTACTGCGTTGGCGGCACCAAATCTATTTTTGTGACCGTTTGCTCAGGCGATCAGATTAAAAGTTAAATATTAATATATATAAATATTAATATAAATATTAAAATACAGTAAAATTATTACATTTATTGATTGACGTTAATGAAATGTAAATAAGCGAACAGCAGATTGTTTTTTGCATTTTTCTGTAGCAAACGTCACTTTTCAATTTTAAAGTAATCATCAAATAAAAAATAAATATCTGAAATCTGATTACACTATTTTACCTGGTAGCTAATTGATTACAGTTACAGTTTTTTTGTGATCAGTTACATGTATATGATTGCATGTAATCAGTTACTTCCCAATCCTGATTAGCACCGCCTTTATGAGTGTTTGAATTGGGTGGTACTGAGCTCCAGCTTGACTTCACAGCAAGTATCAGTCTGGACAGGCTTCAAGACCATGTGATTGGTCCAAACCACTGGTGGTTTGGACCAATCACCACCATTCTGGCAGCTACGGGCATGGTTTACATGTGATGTTAGCCTGTGATAGACAGTGAAAGACAGATGGTTCATCCAATCACCTGCTAAGTATCTGTTGAAAGTTCCTGTCCTTTTCCAAGCAGCTCCAGTTTACCAGACGGTTCTGTGTAGGCCGTCAGGTTAGCTTCAACCACAAGGGCAGCAACAAAATCAAGGAGTATGTTGAGTCGAAGGTCACATTCATATCATTCATGTTAGAATTACAGTCACATGATTATTGTTATGACACTCGAACTACAGACGTGGAATTTATAATGCTAGTCTGATCAACAATGAGTGATGCATGATTATTGTACTTAAAAGTGAATAAACCGCCAAGTGCACTATATATTTAGTTATAAAAAATAAAAAAATAAGGCAAAATGATCAACTTTAAAAATGCCTGTCAGATTAGCCTGGTCTGGAAAAAATCTACGGTAATTCTCCTAATAAATGTTAGACGTTTAGATTAGATAGATAGATCATTTTAATGATGTTTCTTTGGCCAAAATCTGAGATAAGTGGTGCTTAGCATTTAAAAAATGAGAACCTGAAAAGCGGACCTCCTTTGAGGCTGCGCTGAGCATGCATACGCTGTCCTGGCAAAGATTGTCAGTGTCGGATCAGATTATCAAATAACAACACCCCTGCGCTAAAATTATGTTGCTTTTTCTGGCATGCAGGCTATAGGCTTCCTCCCGCAGACTACACTGGTTTTACGAAATAAAATGCTTTACCTTTTTAAATATTCTTAGAACCTTCTCCGTATGAACAGCACCATGGCCTGAGCTTTCCCAGCTGGAGAGACAAGGTGCTGCTCAATCTCAGTGAAGCCGATCCATTGTTCCAGATTGGCCAGGAGTCAACTCTCAATGGGTGTGTCCAGGTGAGAGTCTGGGTGGCAGGCGGACGGAGAGAGGGAGGAGTTGCTCTCGTTGAGCGCGAGTTCCTCCAGTTACTGGATCTCCCCTCTGCTCCAGCATCACGAGCACGACAGCAGTATCATCCCATGCATAAATAAGAGGGTGAAAGCCAACCTCCAGGAGGAATCTGCTTACATTGGCAAGGGCTCGGAGAGTAACGAGAGGTTCAGAGCCGGGTCAGTCATGAGAGAAGCTTTGAAAAGCAGACTGCACTTCAGCATCTGCTACAATAAGGGAGATTGATGCATCCTGAAATAAGATTTCACGGTGTCTCCTTGAGAGGAGAACGCGTTTAATATTCTTTGACCGATAATCATCACAATCAGTGTGTTGTTATAGGCCGAGTTTCAGACAATCAACATTGAAAATGACCACTCTCAATAGAGAAGGACTTCTTAGTTAGATGGCCTGCTTATTTCTACCTTAAACCGCTATTCAAAGGGAGGTACAACAAGCAACAATCTATTAAAATTTGAAGTTAATTTATAAACCGATAAATTTAGATTAGTGTTGGTGTCTATGTCTGATTCAAGTAATACAATAATCATCTCATCTCTGAATGTTGACAATGAGAATGGGGAGCACTATATTAATTGTATTCTGACTAATATTCAGGAATTATATAATTAGTTCGAAATCCTTTTGACTATAAACCTCACTAATAAAGTGATTATATACAGGGCTGTACATGTTTTTGTTATCAGGTAAACAACTCAAATTAGCCTGTACTAATCATTCACTTTATATTGAGACACTAGCTGGGTACTTGTAAGGTTCTCTCTTTCAAGTCAGTTGGAAGTTACAAATAAGACAATTTACAACAGTGACAACAAGTAAAACACTCAAACATGTATTATTGTAACCTTCGCATTGCAAAATTGAATTTAAAACCGTGCTGAAGAAGTAAGGATGCACTGTGTACATTCGATTATATCGGAGGCTCTTTAACAATGTCATCAGGATGAGCTATTGTTTGTTTTCCTTTAAACTGCAATATTTAACAAAAATTAAAACTAGTTTTTGCATAATTGCGCGCACACACACACACACACACACACACACGCCATCTTTACACTCCAGTTTCATTCAGACCCACTAAAGATAAAAAAAAAAAAAAAACACAGACGTCAACAATTTTTCAAGACTGAATAAATACTGCTGCTGATTAATTAACGCCTTTCTGTATGTCACAGATGTGTGTCTCTCTTCTGGCCTCGTATTGCAACCGCGATAACTGTCAAATATGCTGTGCGTCTCCAGACGTCAACAGCAGATGTGGGCTCTGCTCAGGGACAAGCTAATATTTACTCACCACTTTTAATTAGAGCCGCAATTACAATATGAAATTAAGCATCAGAATAATAACTCATGGTATAATCTAATGCTGAGGTCTTAATGCACACGCCACCATACACAAACAGAACTAGGGAGAAATTAAGTAAAAATAGCTACAATGTGGAAGCAATTTATGCTAATTAGGCTTTATTTATGGCCCAATAATTAGGCGCATTTGAATTGTTGATGATGTTTTTTCCTCTTCTTCTCCGCCCGCTCCCAGAATCCTGCTCCCCTCAGAAGATCAAAGCATCTAGACATTAATGGAGCATGGCTTGGTTTCGGTGGCTCCAGATCCCTCCAGTGAAAGGTAAACAGCCAATTGAAGACCTACCTACATGGACTAAATGAGCACAGATTAAAGCTGCTATTTACTGTGCTACTTCCATTTAACCTGCAGGACCGGCTTGCTGTTCACTTAGCTAGGATTTTCATAACCTTTACCTCTCCTGCAATGCCTTCCCACACTGGCGGACGCATTCCCAGTCCCAGGCCTACAGTGAGACTGCAAGGCAAGCAAGTATGCATATGTATGCATATGTATGCATATGTATGCATACGCCTGATGCGATAAACTACTAGTTTTTTTAACTTATTTTCATCAAAACAGTTAAAGTTCTGTGTTTACATTTAAAAATAAACAAACAAACAAATCCCTTTCTTACTGCTCTGAGAACTTAAGCACTTTATTATTTGGATATATTAGGACTTAGACTTGATGATAAACGTATTGGTAATAGTGTGTGTCACCTGTTCATCTACTGACTAATGTATTGACTGTTAAGTCACTCTGGATGAGCGTCTGCTAAACGCTGTACATCAGCTCAGAGAACGTGCACACGTAAACGGACATCATATCCATCACAGCAGCAGTCAATCCCCTCCTCCTCACTAAAACGCCACAACGCCTGCCCAACTTTCTCACTTCTAAATCAGAATAGCAACACCCCCACCCATCGGTTCACGCGGCCCGTCGCTGAATGCACTCGCTGCCCAGCGCGGCGTCTCCCTGCTGCATGCAGGCACAATATGGAGGAGCCACGGTGGTTCACGGAGGTGGGCGGTGCCATTCAGGCACAATTAGCATGAAGCCCAGACCTTTGGAAAGAGCTGCAAGTCTGCAGAGTGCCAGGCTGCCAGGCTGACATGAAGACTTGAGAAAAGATAGCAGGG
>JAODUH010002108.1:15000-35313 GCA_027564835.1 Typhlichthys subterraneus | reverse complement strand
AGAGAGAGAGAGAGAGAGAGAGAGAGAGAGAGAGAGAGAGAGAGAGAGAGAGAGAGAGAGAGCGAGCGAGCGCAGTAGCAGCATTCAGACAACAGGGTTCAACTGGACTAGGCAAATCACAAATCACGAGAACTGTTTTGTTGGCTGATATATTGTCCCAGACATAATTGCGATAAACGATGTTATTGTCAGAGTCCTGTGAACAATGTTGACCGCATGTTATTGTCACATGACTTTCACGTTATTATTGGATAAACCAATTTAATTGCTTAGCTAAGTATTGAAAATAAACCTTTTGCATTTTTTTCCCCAAATGTAGTCAGCTGGAATTATGCAGTAATTTGGAAAAACACCTATTAAAACCTTGAGGAACACTTCTTTCACCTGTCTGCTCCGTGTGTGTGTGCGTGTGTGTGTGTGTGTAGTGCTGCCTGGCCTGAGAGCAGGCAGACAAGAGCACAGAAGCAGAACAACATGGCTAACTTTCTGTCAGCAACATACGTAAATACAAAGGCAATATTATTGAGGTTATGTCCTTTATGTTGCACGATAAATCGATAACAGCCCTAACTTGGAGATAATTCATTAGTAATGTATTAAGGCATCACCTCATAAGGCAGCAGAAAGACTTGCTGTGAACGCGTCACGCAAGATTATATGCCAGGCACACGCAAACACGCGTGACACACGTGCAGGATTCTTAACGAGATATCTGTGCGCACGTGTCCGATGTGACTGGCGGCGCTTCTGAGGGAGAACCCGACAATGCTGGAGAAGTGTTTTGTTTTGATCGAGTTATGGAGTTATTATTAAGATATCAACAATCCTTCTGACTACACTGGGCTCTAACAAACAGGTGAGTGCGCTCTGAGCCTTAACTCTGACCCTTGACCCGGCAGCAATAACAATGGATCTAAAGCGTCTGACCCACGCAGTCATGTCCAATTATCCGCTTTGGAAACATTTGTTCACATTCCGATCACGGCAGATGTGGGACCTGTTACCTAGGAGCGCTGTGCTCAGGTAAGCTGGGAGAGGCTGCGGTTGGCCAGAAGAAACCTGCTTATGTCAAACTGAAACTATTTATCTTCTTTTAAATCAGACCGCCGATCTACACACACACACACACACGTACACACACACACACACACACACACACACAGAGACAGAGACAGAAGGCACCATTAGTAACAAGGCGTATGCTACCAAATGCCCTTGATCCTTCACATACGCGGCCAGGAAGAGGAGACAAGGGAATGCTATGCGACTAGCTAACGTCTCAATTTACACTGATGCCCGACAGCCTGCTCCCGTTCCAACACTGCATTGCCTCACAGCCTCTCCGTAACCATGGACGACGAGGGCAAGCCAGTGCATTACCATGTGACAGGCTACTACGGTGCACTTAAAGGATGGAGGCTGGCATGTTGAAGGCAGGGTAAGTTATTCTCGAGAACGCTCGGTTACTTTGTGCTCAAATCAAAACAATATCCCTCTGGAGCGCCGCCTCACACATTGAAATGCATTGTGAAGCAAAGAGTAGTGCTACAGCTTTGTTGTTGTGAGTGGTGTTTGCCACTGTTTCTATTTACAGAGCCAGGACTGGGTAAAAGTATCAGATTATCTTTTCAACAGGCACAGATAGCGAAAGATAGCGAAATGCAAGGAGATATTTGGTGAATTTGACATAAAAAGCTTACAATTAGCTTCCAATAGCTGACAATCCCTTTGTGCGGTGCCTTTGAGGAGCTCCGCTACATAGGTGAAAAACCACAGATTTTCCACTTGTTGCTGGACTCATCTGAGGGTCTTTCCCCCAGTGTCACGAGGACAGATAACTATTTTAGCATGCCAATGTGAGAACAGGGTGCTGCTACATTGTCAGTGTGTAATTATGCGTGTCCTGAAAGGCAGAATTTGCTCCCAAAAAACACCCACAGAAAAGCTAAGACGGGAAAAAGCAAACACATATCGATGGAAATTGTTGGACAGACATGTGTATGCATTTTCCCCAAGAGGCTGACCGGACCCCATTCAGTCACTCTCTTCACAGTGTTGGTGGACTATGATTATGCAAAACCTCAAACCTACGTTTATTAAACAGACATTATTCAGTAAGTATAGTCCAATTAAAAGTGATTTATGGAGGGCGAGCAGAGCCAGACTCTTTAGAGAAGGATAACATCTTGGCTGTCTTTGGCACTTCTGGGGACTGATGGCTTTTCTCAAAACAACTCAGAAATAGGCAGACAAGAGGTTTTGCATGCGTTTGGATTCAAACAGATTACGACAATAAACAGCAACACTCCAACAGTGAATGCGGCCCCATTCGTCTGGTCAGTGAATAACCGGATGTGGCGTTGCACGATCGTTTTGCAAAAGCAACTCCAAACAGCCGTTTGACATTTCCTTGTAGTGGAAAAACAGCAGTTCCAAGCTAAATAATTGAAAATGCCTACAAGTCTGCTAGCTTCACACTGGGCTGCTGGGCTTTGACAGCCAGTTTGTTCTCACAGAGTTGGCGAGCCACTGTGACGTCACGACAGACCAGACGAATTCAGCAGTGCCATTTCAACCAGAGCCATGTCGAAAAGAGAGTCGCGTCAACGGTCACATGGTCACAGTTCCAGGAAGTGCTTGGTGAGTAATTTGAAGCGATTAATACAGATATAACTGACATTTTGGTAAATAGTAGTCAATAAATGCATAGACTTACATTTACAATATAATTTCTAAAGTACAGTATTTGTAGCTAATGCCGGGAACTGTTGAGGTCCCACGATCCGCCATTGCTGTGAAAAACACAGTCCATAGGAGTGAACGGAGTTGATGCGACCCTCTCTTCTACATGGCTCCGATTTCAATCGTACTCTCTCACCAGTGTAAGTAGAGCCGTTTGTAACCTAGCGACCCACAGCCTGCGGGCCTAGCGGTGCAGTAAGCATGGGTAAGCAGCTGTCAGTCACTTAGGTTAAAGCCAAGTCATCAACTCACAGCCATACCGCCCATCACCTCTGCTAAGCAGCATCATCATCATCATCATCCTCTTCGTCCTCCTCCATAACTCTGGGCTAGCTGCAGTCTTAATGTAGGTCACACACACCTCAGTGCCGGATGCGCACGTGACAAAACAGGACCTTGTTACAACCCATTAAGGAACCATAAAATGCTCTGGAGATAATTAAGAGACCACTGCCATCAGTTTCTCAGATTTGACCATTTATACAATTTATATATATATATATATATATATATATATATGCGCCTACAAGGAACCATAAAATGCTCTGGAGATAATTAAGAGACCACTGCCATCACGTTTGTACACAATGAACAAAACTTTGATGAAAGTGGCAAAACAATTAAATACATTTAAAAAATAAATCCTTCTCCAGCGTCAAATAGTATCAGATCCACACATTTCTAATTTATTTATTCATTAATGTTTTCAATGTAATTGTTGTGTTTGAAACAATGTTGGTTGATTCTGTCATGGCCAGGATGCTTTTGGAAATTCATCCATCCTCATCTGCTTTTGTAAATTTGATTTTTAATCTCAATAAGACTTCCCTGGTCTCACTGACACACTTGACTATCATTCCAGCTGTGAGACCATGAATGGGATGCATTACCTATTTTAGTCCCTGTGAACCACTGCCTGGTGTTGGGTAGCACTAGTAGCACTAGAGTAGCACTACTACACTATAGCATAATAGAGTAGCACTACTACACTATAGCATAATATGCTATTAGCATGTTTTGGTCAGCTAATGAGGTGAGTAGCACTACTACACTATAGCATAATATGCTATTAGCATGTTTGGGTCAGCCAATGAGGGCGAGTAGCATATAGCTACTAGCACATTGACAGCAGCCTGTTCTTTGCCACCCCTATAATGTAGATTTAGGTCAACTTGAGCACGCACGCACGCACGCACGCACACACACACACACACACACACACACAAACACACACACAAACAAACAATAGCCCCAACATGATATTCTGGTTAGTACATATAGTAGTAGTACATGCTAATTATTTTCATTCACAGTGTAACGACCCTAATGTAATGTGGGTATGTTCAAGGACAATACTGATACTGTCTGCTACACCGGGCCTGAGAGGCGCTGGTCCGATGATCATATGAAGAACATTTGGTCCCGTTTGGGACTCTACCAAATGAATACAGGGAAATCCCGTATGTAGAGACAAGGCACTAGGGGTTGCACTGAGACTGCACTACAGTCTGTTACAGAACTGGCTGGGTTCTCTTCTAATAAACATGACGTCATCCATTCAAAGCTCTAGGCACACTTCTACGCATGTGTCTGGAACTGGCTTGAACCGGTGTTGCGAAAATGCTGTTTTAGTTACAAACTCGGCGCTCCAGCGCCTCTTGAGCTTTTCATTGTGGATATCCACCGCTAGCTCTCTCCCAACAGAGCTGACAGATTAATTTATCATCAACCCTTCCACTGTTGTTTCAAAACATAGATGGTGAGCTGGGAGTAGGGCTGAAACAATTTATCGACAAACTCGATTAACTCTATTACAAAAAATTCTCGATGCAAATTACTTGCAACAAAGCTTTGTTTAATTTATATATAGTTACTGTGCAATGTGTTTCTGTGTAGGCCTACTGTCGCACGCACGCATGCTGTTTACATGAAGAAAGCAAGCGTGTTAAACCATGTTAAACCATGTGTCTATGGCTACATTCACACTGCACACAAATCTGGCCCACATCCAATTTTGTCGCCCCTAAGTGACTCAGATCTGACCTTTGTGTGTCAAACCTTTTGTCTCTCATACCTTTTGAAGTTGGAAGCGGTCATTAAATCAGAATGTGTCCATTCCTCAATTTATAATCCTTCAAAGGGTCCACGCTGGACAAATTATTCCAAGTGACTTTTCTCCTGTGGAGCCGATAGCTTGCATCGTTTGTCAAATAAAGACATCACTTTTAATTGAAACAAATAGGCCTACTCCTTGCACCTAGATGTTCCCTTTTCTTACCTGGCTACAAAATATAATTGTCAAATAGACCCGTATCTGAAACGCTGTCTGTGTTTAAAATCTGTCTAGTTTAGTTTATAATGGCAAGGAATCTGTGTTTGTACCTGAATCTCCCAACAGTCCTAATTGCACTTAAATTGGTTTAGTTTTGACATATTGTATACAGTTTAGGCAATACAAATTTAGATTTTTCTAAAAGAAACCAAATTGTTGTTCATTATATGATGATATTTCTTATTTTCTATTTTTATGTATACCATTACTCTTTAGTATAGCAAAATATATAATTAGATTCATTGATTGATCGTTGTAATAATTGGCAGATTATTCAATTACTAAAATAATCGATAGCTGCACCACTACCTGGGAGTGTTACTAGCTAACTGAAGGACGGTACCCTATATTTTGTACTATTTGTTGAACCTCCAATTGCGCATAACAGAATTTCCGTAGTTCCGCAGTGCTAGCTTTGGGTAAATAAAACCAGTGTTATCCTTTGATAGCTAAAGGTGTAAAAAACAAACCTAAATATGAATGACATGATGCTACTGGTCTCAATGTTGACACACACACACAAACACCTCCTCTCATCCTGCTCCTCAAAGGCCTCTATCCTCTCTTTCTTAGCCTCAAGCCAGTCAGACAGCCCACTGTATCAAGCTGACAACAGGACACACGCATACACATACACAGGCTGACACGCAGGGGGATTTGTGTCTGAGGTCAGTGTTCTGAAAATGAGAGCTTAGGACTAAACCCAGATCACGAGCCAACGTCAAGCGCACACACCTCCTCCACAGACACATGGCAAACACACTTTAACATGGTAATTTGTCAGGGCCCACACAGACTGCATATAAATAGACAACCCCACCATGACATCACCCGTAGCTTTTCTGAAGGACTGGAAATGGAAGACTGTGGTGAGCTATCTGTGCTGGCTCTGGCTGCCGCCATCTTTGTAGTACCTGGCTCCGCCTGTAATGCCTCCTATCTATTATAATGGGATAAATATATGGCTAAAACATTTTAATCCGATGAGATGAAAATATCCCGCCCCCATCCCGTACAGTTGTCATGAACAGGGAGACTAGCTTTTTTTTTTTTTTTTAAAACCAGGTTGTTAACATGTTGCTGTAAAGTCAGATTTTAATATTGGAATCTATGGGGATTGACTCCCTTTTGCAGTCAGCCTCAAGTGGCCATTCAATGAACTGCAGGTTTTGGCACGTCCGGATTGTAATTATTTTTCACCACCGGAGCTGCTCCTCAAACACAGTTCAGTGTGCAACCTACGTATGTAGGCCGGCAGTCTTGTGACTCTGGCTAACGTGGAAAAATATCACATACTCCTGTTGCATGGCAGCCTCGCGAAACCATCCTGATCTCGCAAGCTTAAGTTTTATTTTGCTGTGAGAATTGGTCTGGAAAGCCTCACAATGTACGGCTCTCCAGATGGACTTGTGTGATGTGACAACAATTCCTCTGGCATGTCAGGTTAGTTGCACGGCCCTTCAGTGTTGAAACGCAGCATCGTAAAATGTTGTAGACTAGTTTACGATCCCTTATGAAAGCAAACCAAAGGGGCATCCCTAAAACGAACATAAAGCTTTCCTTGAAGACTACAGTTGATATGAGTCTTTAGCCTATATTATGAAAGGTTATGCCACCACTAAACAAGCATGTGTTTAATACCCTGGACAAAAATAAATAAACAAAACAGAACAAAAAAAGGTCCAGGGCGAGACCAGGGCAAACTTCTCTTCTCACTCTGCTGACATTTGGTCGGGGTTCCCTCCCGTCAGCATCAACCCGCCTCCTCTCCACCACTCCCCGGGCCGGCATCAAACGCTGCTTCAGTGCTGCCTTGCGTGCAGCTGCGGCAGTTGTTGTGAATACATGCTACATTATACTCGCTGCACCCACCTTCCACAAACTACCAACGTATGACAAACACACAAAGCGTAAATCACAGCCGATCTGTCAAAGAGCATTGAGTAAGAACATGACTCAGACTAGCGCTGCAGGGTTCTGAATGTGTGTGTGTGTGTGTGTGTGTGTGTGTGTGTGTGTGTGTGTGCGTACAGTGATGGGTTTGTCTTTGCCATGTACCCCTTGCTCCAATCTCTGACTCGTTTACCTCCAAATCTCACATGAGCCATATTCAAGGTTACAATATCATCATAGCATTTTTCCTCCCCCCTAATACTCAACAAAAGAGCTGGGCGTGGAGGTTCATTTATTTCTACAGAAGAAGGGGAATAGAATGGAGTGACAAAATACTCCATTTTCAGGCTTGCCTAAACATGTACAATACAGGCTTTATTTCAATGTCATACAATAGTAATTCAGTTGGTTTTTCTCCTCTAACCAGTCGGCCTGCCCTGACTGACAGTGTGTGACCTGCATATTATGTTTGTCAGGCTGCTGATGGTGTTTGTAATTCAGCCAGTGAGTGAAGTGCTTCATTCAGTTGAGAGGATGGCCTTGCCCACAGCAGAAACTCCCCTAATACAGCATCCCTGTATCCCATCCCTCTGCTCATCCAAGTGCAGATGATAAAATAATGTCAAAAAGAAAGCCAGCGGTATACAGAGAAATTAACTGAAACTATCAACCGACAATCATGAAGCATTATTGTATGCCTGCACATGATATTTAGGCCTATTATTAGCCTACTCTGGTATTTTAGACTACTTGCATCCCTTTGAACCATGGCCAGATTACTGATGTGGCACGTGCCCGGGGACCCTTCCTTTATGGGCCTAGGGTTGACCCTGTGAAGGGTCTTACTAAATAGATTGCTTGCTTTGAGCTTAAATGTGTCAACGGGATATAGTGAGTGTGACAAATAGACAATCACACCGGTTAGAAGAGCTGTGCTGTTGATACAGAGCTGCACTCTGAATCTGATGTCAGATGAGTTTAGCAATTGCATTTAAGCAGTCATATTAGCCACGTGCAAATATTGCCATATAGTCGAGTAGTGACACTCATCTCTGTTATAAATCCCTCTGACGTCTACCCTTCACTGATTCGTTATAATTGCCAGTTGCTGTGACGTGTGGGGTTGTCGATAATCATTTTACAGGTAAGACGCTTTACAAAAGGCCCTCGCCTTTAAAGCTGTGATATACAGGAGAACATTAACGGGTGTTGAGTGATTAATATTTAAACACAAAACACCAATGCATACGAAGCCTTGGACAGACAGTGGTCATTTTAAATGGACAGGTGAGACATCAGTGCCTCAGACAACATCTAGATGAGAAGCAGGCTGACTCATGGTCTGTTCCATCGCTGCATCAGGCCTCTGCTACTAGGTCAAAGCGCATGGAGGCACAACGTTATAGTCAATGCAACTGATATCCGTACATCACAGATGTGGAAGACAGCTGGCCCAGCACCAAAACCATTTGAATACTCTAAACCGTAGTAACATGTGTGACAATATGATTGACTAGCACCATTTTTCTTCGTAATTTTCCACGCAAAATGCGCCGTTCGTATGGCGTGCGTGGCACACAACGCGACAGTGCACGTATGCGTTCGTGCGCGTACGTGCGACCCAGCTCGATGTAATATTGTGGGGCAGAATGGTAGCTACATGCGACCAGACAGGGAAATAACGTAACGTGATACTCACTTGCCAATGACCTCGCAAAGCTCGTACACATCTTCAAAGAGAATGTCGTCGTCCGCCATAGTCCGAACCGGCTGGGGAAATTATCCCCAAATATGCGTCCCAAAACGTATGTTCCAAATGGAAGACAAAGGCCACAATCGACCTGGCGTTTGACAGAAATACCTAGGAACACGCCACTATGCAAAAAAAGAGACAAGCTGAATGAGTTGCAAGCTATTCTAAATCCCAGTTGCTGCCTCCCGTCGATTTCGCCTCCCCGAACGCAGAGCGACTATCGTCAGAAGGGTAGCTCCCAGGCAATACGCGTGTTGAAATAATCCGTTTTGCAGACTCCGATTCGGCCCCACCTTTGCCGATCTTCCCGGTTTCGTATTCTTTCTCAAAGCACGGTGCGGGATTGCCAAACAAACATTCTAGTACAAGTCCACAGTCTCAACTAGCCTATGGTCTATTGCCGTACGTACAACAGACGATACGTTAAACCAAGTGGACCATCAGACTTGATTATAGCACAAATCCAGGTGGAGACAGTGATCTCCACATCCTGAAAACCAACGGGTTACTTTGATTTGATTCAAACGTGCGCAATCCCGTCCTCTGGCGCAATGGATGTGTAGCTAGCTTCTGTATCTCGGTCAGGGAGGACTTGATCCGTCTCCGGAACACCCAATCGTTGATTTATTTTTCCCCTTTACCCGTCGCTTCTACATTCTGCCGTTCCAGGGCTTCCAGAAAACTAAGCCCCTCCCACACGGCGGTTATGAAACTGTTGGGTTGTCCGCCATTTTGGCTCTTTGCCGTTTGGCTACTTGTTTAGGATTACAACATTTGAGCCAGCATGGCGGAGTGGTGGCGCCATTGGGGCTCGTCAAGGGCTCGTCTATGGCTCGTCCATGGCTCGTGTGGGAATAAAGGTAGATTGCGGAATGCTTAACTACAAACTCGTTGATATGTCATAAGAGGGTACCCTACGCAGTCAAACCATACCCAACAGCTACACGATTATTGTGAAGTTGTTAAACAATACAATATTTATAGTATCTTTGTTCCACCCGAGCAAAAAAACATATGATTTTTTTTTATACATAAGGATAACGGGGGGAACTTGCTTCAGGTGCACAGCATACTTAAATAATTGTAATAATTAACATGCATTAATAAATAAATACATTTAAACTGGATCTATATTAACTATAGAACAATAGTGATTTTTATAAAATCAATAGAAGTTCCACAAACATGATTGGGGACATGATAGTTGAGTGTAGGCTACTTATCAAACAACATATTTTCTATTTAATTATTTCTTGGCACATTATCAGTGTTATGTTAGAATACAATTTTGATTTTATTTATTTTAAAGGTGTCATTCCATGAAAACAAAATATTATTGTTATTTTGGGAACTAGTTATGTCGATGTGACTTGGGAGATGTATTGTCCTTTCAAAATTGACTGTTTCCTTCCCGATCTTAATGGCCATGGAAGAAAAAGAGTTGGAGAAACATCCAAATTAGGAAGTATGCGATTGCTACGTAGAAACTGCACACAGTATGTAGCCCTTCATTCATGGAATAATACGTTCTTATGGATATATTTGGCTGGTTAGCGGGCAAAGATGGCTGCAATGTTGTGCTATGGTATAACTTAACCTTCATTCATAAAATAATGTGCT
Organism: Typhlichthys subterraneus; assembly: GCA_027564835.1. Lineage (NCBI taxonomy): Eukaryota > Metazoa > Chordata > Actinopteri > Percopsiformes > Amblyopsidae > Typhlichthys > Typhlichthys subterraneus. Next base: position 24,973 of record JAODUH010002108.1, on the reverse strand, counting down.
TAGTAGATACAGCTGGTTATCAAACCGTCACACCCCTAACCCTACACATGATTCTTCTGCCATGCCAATGTTGACACGAACAACGATGAACCCCATTCTGCTTCCCGTAGCCTTTACTGTAGTCTGAACGGTGAGTCAGAATAAATGTGCGATATTTGCACCTTGAAAACTGTGTAAAATAAACCCTATGTGGTTGAAACTAGGGATGGCACCGATGCAATACTGAGATCGGATATCGGTCCGATACTGACTTAAATAGCTGGATCGGTATCGGTGACAATTGGACAGTTGTAACCCATCCATCCATTGGGCTACTCCAATTAAATTAATTTACACGCGTAGGTCAAGCATCAGCCATGTCTAACCTACCCAGGCCACACTATCAGCAGCAGGTTTCTAAAATGCATCTAAATCCTAAAATAGAGATTGGCTGTCATTTACTTTGCATCTTAACTTAAAACTTAATTTAACACTGGAATTGGATCGGTACTCAGTATCGCACGATTACCCAAAGTGCCAGTATCTGTATCAGTATCGGGACTGGAAAAAACTGGATTGTGCCATCCCTAGTTGAAACCCATAGAACTACATGTTCAAACCGCGTTTCGTGGTGTGAGTACAAGGAGTCAACAGCAAATCAGCCATAGCTTCACGCCAGCGCAGAGCGTGGAAGAAGGGGCAGGATGAGCGTTGGCTTGTTTTATTTAAAGCAACAGTTACTGAAAACGAAGTGTAATCTGATCGTGGTGATTGGGCTTTTTCACATAATCTATGTGGTATTTTCACATAAACTTGTCAATTTATTTAAGAATAAATAAATGTGTGTAAAAATAATTTAATAAATAAATGTAGAAATCCATAAATACATGGAAAAATACAGAAATAGACATTTTTAATAAAAAAGTAATAATTGTTTCAATCATTTTTATATTTATTTAATTATTTATACTTTTATATATATATGTATTGTTTATTATGGCAATCCTGGTCCTCCATAGTCAACTGCATTGCATTGAGAACTCAAGGAACTGTCGACTTGTGTAAAGGGGCATGAAATTACTCCTTTAATACCTTTTTAAAGCTCTAAAATTAAAAGTGTTAGCTGATTTTAAGACAAAATATACCATATAATGTCACCATGTCACAGGGACTCAAATGGAACTGATTACTAGGAATGACCCACCCAGCTACAGTAGCCTACACACGCACACAAACATTGTCATGAAGAAATTGTTTGAGAGAATGCAAATACTGCCATTAAGGCAAAGGTTGGTTACTTAAAACACTATTGGTTGCTGCATAACCAATAGTTGTTACATAATATAGCCTACTGTAGGTATAGGTTTAATAATGTGTTCACTGTTCTTATACAATGTAGTAAAAATAAAGGAGTACTGTACCTTGAATAAGGAGGCTAGTATAATAATAATAATAATAATAATTATTATTATTATTATTATTATTATAATAACACACTGTATTCCTTTCAGTGCACTTTTCAGTGTGAGGAGATTATGACAAAGTGTATTTAATTAGAATCGCTGACTATGCCTTTAACTTGTATAACACAGTGTAAAAGCCCTAAACAGTGAATGTGTAGACATGCAGGCACAACATAGAGAATAGGCTCTGCTGTAGGTTTTGGCTGATTGCCTAATTACCAGTGTCTGAATAATTAAGGAGAGTCAGTAAACCCAAGATGATGAGTTTGATCCTTTATTCATGTTATCTCCTCAAAAAGGATATGTTGTAATTAAACAAGTCACTGAACATATAGACACATTGGGCTCCCAGCCGGAAGGTCGTGGGTTCGAACCCCAGTGTTGACGGACCTGTAAGCACCACATCCTTGAGCAAGCTACCGAGGAGGCATTATTTTTGGCCACTGATGTTTCCTCTTCGATCTCTATTATGTCATTAGCTTCCTCAGCCACACATCTTACTGTTCTGTCTATATCAAACTCAACTAAGCCAGACAGCCAATGGATGCATCTCTCCACTATATAAACAGAAAATTGCCCTCCTACATTTTACAGTTGTTTACAGTTACTACTACTATGTTAACAGTTTCTCTGTAGACAATATGGAGGTAGATTATTTACATCCATCAAGCGACTGTTTGCCATGCCATATCACTGCGAGGAGCATTGTTTAATGATATTCTCTGTTCGCGAGAATTAAGTCGTGCCCCTGGCTCATTCTATATCAAAGTCGGTTTCATTTTTTTTTCCAAGAGAAGAGTACCGTACCGCTGGAGGCGTTAAGAAAACCATTTCATGTAGATGCATCATCATTTTGCTGGAGGAGTCAGCTCATTACATTTTTTGTACAGTATATATTTTCTTCCCATAATACGCATAGGAACTCATTTAACATTTTTTTGTATTGGATAATTTCATTAATGTATTCTTTTAAGCTTTTTCATCATTATCGTCAATGTACTCAAGCTTTCCAACTGTCATTTATAGCAATTTTTAAATTGGTAATTTAGCTTTAGGAGATAGGCTACTATCTCAAGAATGCACCAGTTTACTGTACATGACGTAAAGTCTTGCTGTAAACTGCGTTGGCTAGTGAGTCCGATGTTGGTATTGATTATAGCTACCGGCGATCTTCCACAGGGGGTCACTGCTCTGCCAAATCATTTCATCCCAAACTTTCCCCACCCCCTGAAAAAATGTAAATATGTCAGTCTTAATGTGTTAACATTGTATAGATGCAACATTACAAAATACAGATATACATAGTAATATCGGCTGCCCTACACATTATTGATGGCCCAGATTAATAAGAAATAACACACTTTGATACGATAGGGAGACCCTCTGCCATGTGTCTCAGCCAATGGGAAACATTAAAGACCTCTGGCGTAGACTGTTAAGGTTTCCCTGTGTCCGGGCTTTGTCAACAAGGCTTCCTGCATCGCCTGGAGGCCTGTCAAGACAAAAACATAATGATCATTAGCTAGTCAATTCTCTCCTTCTCACACAGAGTATCCGGTTCAGACTCATTTGGGCGGGGGGGGGCAGAGGGATAGGGAAAGCGTCCGTCCTCAGTAAAGAGGACTGTTCCTGCTGTGTCTGTGACTGGCGGCTATCCCAGTGTTATTAACAGAGCAGCAATCAATGCTGGTTAACATGGGCTGGAGGGATCAATGGACTATACACTGAGCACAGCATGGATGGGCTGAGGAAATTAATTATGTGTCGTGTGCGCGTTGCGCAAGTTTTTTTATCTGGGCGTGTGCATGTTAGAGAGAGGGAGAGCTGATACGTCCAGCTAGCCTCGCAGAGCCCCAGAGACGTCTGGGACACAGTAAAAGGCTAGCTGCGTCGAGGCCCGCCTACTGTATCTAACAGGAGAAGTATTTTCACTGACATGCATGCTACATACTGTAACTTGTAACAGTCAGTTTGGTGTATGTGTTGTTGCGATGCTAGGTGGTGCTGTTGTTACCAATTCCTGCATTGTATGAATGCTTCTTCTTGACTTCAGAGTTGCTCTCTAGGGTAAGAAGTAGGGAGCATGCTTATGCTTTCACTGCTTGGTTTAGCAAAGTTATATTATTATATTATATCCAATAAACCAACAGAAACTCAATTTGTTGTGTGTAGTCGATTGTTTATGAAGCTCCATCGGCCATGAAGCTGTCTGTCAATCTACTCTCCTTCACCCAGAAGGCTGTTACAAACTCAATGACTAAATTGAGCTTTAAACATTGAGGAATTTGGTTAAAACCAAAAAACACGAGTCTGGCTCATTACAGGTCTTGTTAATCTGTTAAAATAAGTACAATAGGCTATGGTTACTGCATACCATTAACAGAAAGACTGAAAGCACTGCAATTGTGTTGTGCCTGGAATTACGCACACAGACGTGTTGCTGTGAGTGACATTTCTAAGAGCCAATGAAAATGTACTACCCCGCTTCCTTATAGTTCTGACATGCTTACAGGGGTCTACTGTATGTATTGTGCTGATGAACATAAGCGTCTGAGACGGTCTGTCCTGATCTGTCCTGCTGACTGCGACAGAGGAGGTATATCTGCAGAGTGCTTTGTCACAGGGCAAGGGCAACTAGAGGTACTGTATGGGATGGATGGGTCCCGGTGACCGCACCCGTCCAGCGGTGTTACCACACAGGCACCCAGCAATGGCTGTGTGGAGGCAGCGTATACTGTGTATCCATGGGGTCACTAAACAATGCTGCAACTTGTGCAATGTGAGATCTGTCCTTACTTCCAGGGAAGATAACGACTGTGCTTTCATGTGATAATAAATGCACAGTATGTATGCGGCTGTGTTGCTATTGTGCGTGTGTGTGTCGTTGATTAATTGCAACCTTTCTCTGCTGCTGCACACATTCACTGCTCCTAAAACATCCATTGCAACGGTGTGTGTGTGTGTATAAGTGAGTGTCAGTGTGCTAAGCCCCCTCCCGTTGAAGCATTCTAAAAATTAATGAATCTGCCTTGAAAATAGCTCATTTTGGTGTTTGCTCAGTTTCCTCTGCCTCGGGGTGCTGAATCCCCAGACAGCCAAGTTGAAAGACAAGCCAATGGAATGTAATGGACACATTTTTAATGGACTGGTTGCTCCTTGTCGGGGAGCAGAGGGCGCGTGGCAAGGAGACAATCATTCACTCTGCCCCTCTCTTCCTTGAAGCCGCAGGCCACTGAAGACAGTTATATTTTTAATTGTGTTTGCGGAGTCAACACATCGCTTGTGATGTCAGAATTATGACTTGTGGAAGGAGGAGCAGCCAACTGTGACCTGTAGTCTCTGGGCAGCTCATGCATCCAGGCACATACAGTATAGTCAAACAAACAAACAAACAAACAAACACACTAATAATTGTCTGATTTAGACTGTGCTAGTGTTGATTCAGTTAGTCACACGTTCAGCTTTACGTCGGCATACTCATTATGAGTCACTGTAGAAAATACACCCAAAAGAGGAAGGTTGATTGAAGAACAGACAGACAGCATAAACTACAAATCAAAATAGGAATGCCAGGCACCGTTTCATTCAATATAAAATACTATTGTCTTCACTACTCTAGAGTAAGTGTCACCAATCAGTGAAAAACGTCAGTCGGCTGAAGGCATGCTGTTACATAGTTTTGTTCTTTCTCCAAACATACAATTACACTGGTCAGACAGATTTGATCCGAAATACATAACACTCAGATAGAACCAGATTTTTTTTTCTTAATCGTTTTAGGAATGTCTGAAGTGCAAACCAAACTGACAGCTAGTCAACAAATCTTATTACAGCAAAGAGACTTCTTGTTTTGGAAGAGTAGATTCTCTCATGCCTAAAATGTGGCTGACTTGGCTACATTAGAAAGAATAAGATTGTTCTCAAAGACAATCTACCAATATTTGAGAAGACTTGAACTTAATTTCCTTGACAATATGATTAATTAATAAAAATGCTAATAACAATTCCAATAATATTATTCCTGATGAGTAACAGAAGGTCGGGGAGAGCTGGGAATGGATGCTTTTGTATTTTATTAATTTTATTTTATTTTCCTTCTGTATTTTTATATACAGTTAATTTGCGAACATCTCCTAGTTGGTCAGTAATATGCACTTTTGTTCTGTCTTTTTTCCATTTTATTTATTATTTATTTATTTGTATTTACTTGTATGCTTGTCATTGTGTGCTTGTATGTATGCTGAGCTGAATTATTATTTTTGACTTGTATGATCTGCTAAATAAAAATACAGAATATTAAACGCAGAAAAAAAAATAGGATGAAGTCTGACTCACAACACACTAAATAAATGTATTCTTTTAAATTGTTTATTAATTGAAGCACCTCATGTTGTAAGTGACAGGGAACTGACATACATCCTTGCTGTGTTTCAGCAATGGGACTGGGAATGATATATAGGCTAGATCAAGGTAATGAGGCTTCTGTGCGAGGGTGCGTGTGTGCTTGTGCGTGCGTGCAAGCACTTTGTGTGTGCGAGTATGGGGGGGTGTTTGTGTGCCGGGAGTAATTGATCTGTGTGTCTGTTTTTCCCGGCAGGTTTTAATGTACACGGTTGCATACCTAGTACATTTTTCCAGAAAACATCTGCTAGCAGAAATGCATTGTGGGTAGTGAAGTGGCTGCATTCTAATCAAACAGACACAATATGAGGGCTATGATCTTGTGGCTGTTACTTACTTACTGAAACCAATGCTTATCTATGTACATTACAGTTTGAAATGTAAATATCAATACTTGTGTATTCAATACACAGAGCCGTACTTAGCTGTATTAAAATGGCTTCTAGTGACATAAATCAAACGTACAGGCACTCTGCAACAAAGTTGTAAAAAGCAAAATGAGAAAAGCAATTTGGAAAGGTTTGAGTGCAGCATGTTTGTGTCTTGTAATCGATCAACCTTTTTAGCAAAACTTCAGCAAACTACAACAACAATGCCTTTGCTTTTTCAATGTGTTTCCATGACTACCGGTATACCTATACATGTTGGGCTCTGACAATAAATATGAGAAAGCGCTATTGCGGGCTCCAGTAGTTGAGGGTGATAAGGACTGGCGAGGACCAACCTGACAGAACTATATGGGTCTATAGAAACTGTTTAGAAAAAAAAATACTTGGCAGTTGATTGGATGAAGCATCTGTCTGTCATTGTTGTTTTCAAGTGGCTTTTGCTTTCGCCACACCTAAGCCCCGCCCCTATCTATCAGCACGACACTGATTGGTCAGCTCAATGGTTACTCGGACGACAGGATTTCAAGCTCGCAAGCAAAGTCCAACTGAAGCCACGTGAGATCAGGATGGTCTCGCGTGGCATCGGTTCAGCTCATGGCTGGCTAGCTAAGAATAACCTTTAACTTGTAGGATGAACTGTCTTACTGTCTGTCACCAGATGTACACCATGTAGCCAGCAAGACACTGACTGGTCAGAAGCACTGGTTCAGATCGATTGGCATGTATTGTCTCGGACTGAAGACCTGGCCAGGACCCCACCCATGGTATCTTCATCATCCAGCCACTAACATGACATCATCCACCGTGTTCCATGTGAGCCCAGCAACATCCCAACAGCCTTGGTGTTATATCTTGTGTGGCACCCCCCTCCACACACACACCTCCATGACCTCAGCCTGGGGCTGCAGGGATCTCTTCTCCTCTGGTGTCTTCTCACCGTCTCTCCACATGTCCTCTCAGCTGCTCTAAAGCATTTGTAGCTCCGCAGGACGGGTGCCGTTGCAGACAGCTCGACAGACTCTTTCCCACCAATGTCAATCTTCACTGGTTAGTGATGACCTCCAAAAAGATGTGTGTGTGTGTGTGTGTGTGTGTGTGTGTGCGCGTGTACAATATGTGCATTCTTTTTTGGTGTGTGACAGCTCTGAGAAAGCTGTCAAGAATCTGCTTGACAACAAGACACATCTATAAAACTACCTCCGTAACACAACACATGCATACTATATATTACAAACACACCAACATGTTCGCACACGCACACGCACACACACACAAGCAAATGCAGTCTTTACGCACATGCACCAAATGGATGTCATTTTAAATAGCAGTCAATCACACAAATAGCCAGTTGGCTCTGAACATAAACAGAGGGGCATTAAGGTCAGCAGGGAATACGGACCAGCGGAAGACTAAGGAGACTCCCTTGACAGAGAAAAAAAAAACAGGCCGGAATATTCCAAAGAATTTTTCCGGGGCTTCAAAGGCTCGGAAGGCACTAAATAAGAATTAGGTCTGGATCGTTTTGGTGTGCTGAGACAGTGGGAAAATTATCTCAGGGAGCCGTGAAAGCGTTATCTCCTGGCCTTCCTTTGGTCTGCTGTTTTCTTGACTCCACTTTCAAGCGAGTTAGGTTTATAAAAACCATGCACGCACATGTGCACACGTGCATGTGCACGTATATACACGCTCACGCACAAACTGGCTGCACATCCATTCATTTGCATATTTACATGCACACATATTCCACTACTGTTGGAATATCTCCTTATTCCACTACATGCAAGGCACGCACGCACGCACGCACGCACGCACACACACACGCAGGTCCCAGGCCAACATGTGAGTGGCACTATCAAGCAGCCTTCCGTGGTGCCTTCGGGCCAAATGATGCCCAACTCCACGGGGGCTGCACACCATTACCTCCTAATCAATACAAATGGACCCACTGCTCATGTGGAGACATGAGCACAGAGCGGTGCCAGGAATTCATCAGAATTACAGTTACATTGGGGCTGAGTACGCCGCAGCAAGGGGGGGGGGATGGGGGGACGTGAGGCCTGTTCTGTCCACGGCCATGCGTTTTGTGGCCGAGCACCTTACCTGTGTGTTGTTCTTCCCACTCTCCCGCATTAGTGTCCAGTGTTCTCCATTAGTCAGTGTCTCGCCTGACACACTGTCCTCAGAGCTCAGGCAGAGATCTGGAGGAGGACGATGGACAAACAATGTTCAGGCTTATACGGGAGATTAGATGGGGAGAGGAGCAATTAAACCCCTCTCCCTCCTCTCCCTACCTCTCTCTTCTCTACCCGGGCTCACACAACCACGAGTTACTATGGAAACTGCTCCCCTCACTCCCTTCCCTCTGCCCTCTCCATCGTGCATCTCTCTCAACCACCACCCCATCCCCATCTTCCCCACCCCATCTCATCACCAACCCCCCCATTTCCAACGTTTTCCTCAGCTTTTCTTCGCACAGCTTGGAAGCGTCAGTCTTCCAGAATATTTTAGAAAGGCAGATGGCGGAAGAAGAGAGAGAGAGAGAGCGAGAGAGAGAGAGAGAGCATGACAAAATGCGATGAGAACTGCTTTATTCCTAGTATGATGCTATACATCCAAGTCAGACGTCAGCCCTCCTCTTGATACAACTGGGGAAAAGTTATCTTTCACACAGCTGAAACACAAAAAATAAATAAAAAACAACGCCTTAGGATTCTGTAGGATATACAAAATATCTGTCTCACTGAGAATAATGCATTTTCTCCTCACAACCCGCACTCTAAACTCATTCCCAGAGGCAGGGCGCAGATTCACATCTCGGGATGTACATGCATGGCGTCACAATCAGGGTGGAAGAGAAGTCTGCTGGACGCAGCCGTCTCAAACATAGTTAAAACACGTCAGAATATGAGGTAAATAATATCAGACCAGAGATATCATCACTTGATTCTCTCACTCTCACTCTCACACACACACACACACACACGCACGCACGCACGCACGAGACGCACATGTGCACACGCACACACAGGGGCCTACATGTTCGTATGCATCCACTCTGGCCAACTGGAGGTCTAGATGAGGGTCAGTTGGTGTTTGGTGGTCCAATCTGAGAGTCACGTTTGCACGGTGGGTACGGACCCAAACGCGAGACACGTAGCGAACTTAAACAAGGTTTATTCCAAAAGAAACAAAAGGCAGGCACACGGGAGCAACGCAACACTGATACACATATCAATAATAACCGACACAGGACTGGGGAAAACACTGGGGCTAAATACACAGGTAGACAAGACAAGAAGAAAGACCATTGGCTCACAACAACGAGGGACAGGTGCAGCACATCAGACATGATTTCACAGACACGGGTGGAATTAACGAGACTAGGAAACACTGGGCAGGGAGTGACAGGGAACACATGCTTGATATACAAGTTAAACACATGAAGTGATGAGACTAGGACAGGACTGTGATCACGAAACATTACACTCAGCCTGTCACTGACATACTGTAAAGGATACACACACACACACACACACACACACCATCGCACTCTTTGGTAGCGGTGACTGGTCCCGTGGACCGTGTGAATGGGTGGGGGCGTCTAAAAGAGACGCACACCGGAACAGGCGAGAGAAGGCTTGGTCCCCAAGCTAGCCATCGCCAGCCATCGCCGGCCTGGTTGGCTGTTCTCTTGGTGTTAACGACATCCCCCTGGTCCGACGGGCAGACGAGCGTGAAGTC
>JAODUH010002108.1:0-10000 GCA_027564835.1 Typhlichthys subterraneus | reverse complement strand
TTCTGATGGATCCACATCAGTGGAGTCCTGCCCAGTATTTTGTCACTGCCAGTTAACCTCTGTGGTGCTGGTAGTCTATTTTAGACTAACTACTTCTAGGCTGAACTTCACAAGATCGGCTGAGCACTTCCTACACCTCGGTATAGTCATATAAACTGTAGGCCTGACACGTGCCTTTCAGGAGAGCATTCTAATGTTAGAACAGATGTTCAGAAACACTTGGTAGCTGCTTCAGTTTAATTTTGCCTTGTCTGGAAAGTCTTGGAATAATTTTCAATGTGTCCGAGTAGCGACTAAACTTTCCAATCAGCATTGTGTTGATAGCTACGGGCCTGGTTTAGGTGTGCCGACAGTGAAAAAGACCAGATGGTTCATCCAATCAACTGACAAGTATTTTTTTTAAAGTACCTGCCATTCACAAACCATTTCTATGTACGGCTCCCCAGAAGGACTTGTGACAACAATTCCTCTTGGATGTCAGGTTAAGCCTTGGCCATCTTGCCACTTGGTTGAATTAGCATTACATCTCAGCGAATGTATTGCACAATTCAAGATCGGTGGTTGCAGGAAATGTTCCTGCGACTTCACGGTGCACAACGATCGAAGCGTTGGGCAATCGTCAACGGGCCTGCCAATAACTACTGCCAAAGTCCCAGCAGCTCGGCACAATAAAGCAGCAGCAACCCTTAATAGAGTGAGGTTGGGCGGGGACAGGGAGCGGCCTCCGGGCCCAGATGCAGTTTGTTGTTTGGTTCGGTGGGAAAGAGACAGCAAGCGATATCTCTCCATTAGCTACACCACAACACACATGAATTAATTAAAGAGAGAGCTGGCTCAGTAACATTTTGCCATATGATGATACGATGAAATGATTGCTGACAACAGTGGCTAGAGAATATAGTTATTGACATTATGGAAATGAACCCTGCATTCTGTCGATAATAACATTCCAGCCTCAATAGCAGGACATTTAGTTGAATGTTAGTTGAACATTGTTTGGCACCACATATTCAGATCCAAAAGCATCTCTCAGACATTCACCTGCAATACAAACACAGGACAGCGGTAATACACGTATTCATCTCTCACAGTAAATAACTGTAAGCTGTTAAACAGGCATTTGGTTCTATATGCCGCTGTTATGTTGTCTGCATATAAGCAAATGTCTGTTTTAGGGCTATTGCATTATATCTCATGGGTGGTGTAATGGTTCACACAGAGTGATCCCACGGTGGTCATATCTAGCCTCGGGAGACCATCCTGATCTTGGAAGCTTCAGTTGGACTTTGTCACGGGAATCAGTCTGGAGAATTTGAAATGATTGCCCTTGAGACCGAGCCACAATCAGCATTGTACATTCCAATAGCAGGACATTTAGTTGAATGAAAATTGTTATAACATCAGATCCAAAAGCATCTCTCAGACATGTTGTCACTGCCACAGAGAAGCCTGTTGGCAGGTAACCCCTGCAGTGCCGGCAGTCTATTTTAGACTTACTAGACTGACCTTCACTATACAAGATCAGCTGAGCACTTCCTACACTGCGTTATATTCTTACAAACTGTAGGCCTGTCATGTGCCTTCCAGGAGAGCATTCTAATGTCAGAACAGAAGTTCAGAAACACTAAGTAAGTGTTTAAACTCCTATAGCTATGGGCGTGGTTTAGGTGTGCCAACAGTGAAAGAGACTCAAAAACCGCAATGACTGTTCCTGCTGAGGTTATGCTGTAATAGCGTCGGTTTTATCTGAACTGGAGAGCATTTTTCTTCATTGAAAGAAGAGCAAAAAATGGCACTAAAGGCTTTTCTCAATGGAAAATATGTTTTCACACTTCTCCCGACTGGCTTCTGCAAGAGTTTGATTTAACAACTGCTCCCCTGGCTCACAGCTTTGTCCAATCACCTGACAAGTATTTTTTTAAAGTGTCTGCCCTTTTCAAACATTTTCAGTGGATGGCTCCCCAGATGTTTGTGTGGAACAAATCATTTGGGGCTTCAGGTTAGGCCGTACTGCTGAACCAAAATGCACCCAAAATGCACCGCTGACTGGGAGACATTTAAAGTTGAGTCAGCGATTAAAAGCATACTGTAGCGGGTAAAGGTAGGTCTGTGCCAGTCTTGGAGCTATACCCACGTACTGTAGCGTGTAAAGGTTTAAGGTAGGTCTGTGCCAGTCTTGGAGCTATACCCACGTACTGTAGCGGGTAAAGGTAGGTCTGTGCCAGTCTTGGAGCTATACCCACGTACTGTAGCGTGTAAAGGTAGGTCTGTGCCAGACTTGGAGCTATACCCACGTACTGTAGCGTGTAAAGGTTTAAGGTAGGTCTGTGCTCACTGCTCTGCTACAAGACTGTCTGCCTGTCACCTAGGCTACGAGTCAATACATTAGCTGAAAACTTATGTTCGCGCAGGCGGGTGTGTGGTCTGTTAAATATATTTACCAGTATGTAAAATAAATATGACAATAGATTTTATTAAAAATATTAATTTATGCTTCTAAAAAAGTTTATTTTGCAGCAACAGGGAAGCCCCCACTCCCGACGGGGCCCCACGCAATTGCGTGGTTTGCGTGTTGGGGAACAAAGCAGTGCTTGGATGTGGGTGGATGACAGCGATTGCTTAGTGTTGGCCACCGCAGGTCACAGGTCACAGGCCCCGGGTCTCGCTAGCTAGCCAGCCTGACAGATTGGCAGGCAAATTGACAGTGTCACATTTTCATATCGCAGTTAGGCTACTGTACGGCTGTTTTATAATAACACCAGTCAGTGTAACCTAAATGGTGTGAATGCGTATGTAGGCTACAATAAAATGTGCGTGTGTTTGTGTCTTGGTTATAGGCCATGGCGGCTATAGCCTATATGCTATTAAAAGTGGTTATGACTAGAAAGCATTTGCTGCTTTGAAGATACTGTATTTTACATCTGAAGCGGGCGCTAAACTCGCTTTTGCAGACATATGTTTGTGTTGGAAGGAAAGCGGTCTCCATGTCTAAAGTCTGATGTAATAATGTGTCAATCTGGGACATCGACGTTCACTCCTCCCGCATCACATCAGTGCCAGAACCAGCCCAGAGACGACGACAGACTAACCCCTGGTTTGGATTAATAGGGTCAATCGGAGCCTTAGCGTGCGAGGTTGCGGATGAAAAATACAAAACTATCCCTGTAGCTAAATCACACAAATAATGAATAACAAATTGGAGCGCCAGCAAGAGATAACCAACGAGTTTGGGCCTTGCAAAAATGCAAACGCAGTCTCTCTCCATCTGTTTTGATGCGGTCATCACTTGCCCTCTACTGGCTGTATTATGAATTGCATCTAGCAAAATGCGAACTATGATAAATTCAGTAGGCTAGGCAGGATGCTTATTAATAGTCCTCGGCTCGACCCCGGCGAAAATATAATAATAATCTAATGCTGAGACGGTTTACATGAATTTATGTCGAGGTTAGCCAACAATTAAATGTGATTGTTTTGCACTATATGGTTCTGTGTGTGTGTGTGTGTGCGCGTGTGCGTGTGTGAGCGTGTGTGTGTGAGCGTGTGTGTGCGTGTGCGTGTGTGTGTATGTGTGTGTGTGCGAGCTGGACGTGTCTCTGGAGTTGTTACCGTCCTGATCTGATTAGTGTTTCTTTTCCCTTTTTAGTGAACTTGTGAACATTCTATAAAACTCTCATTTCACATACTCTGTAAGATCAACTGCAAACTTGGAAAGCTGATGGCAATGTGCACGATTAAAGGCCCTCTTTTAAGAGTGCATGTGAATGTGCGGTTAAACCCTATATGCATCAAAAAGTCTTGCTTTCCAGGTTCCCAAAGTTGTCAACTCTGCTGCGGGGGATAGCATAGTGGTCTAGATGATGTCACACATCCATATGGGGAGCCCTTCATAAAAACAGTTTGAAAAGGTCCGGCGCACTTTCAAAAAAATACTTGGCATTTGATTGGATTAAGTCTGTATTTTTAGCTATCAGCACAACCCTGATCGGTTAGTTCAAGTGTTACTGACTCAGTCGCAAGGATTTCAAGCTCTACAGACTGATGCTCACGTCAAACTGAAGACCATGGCTGGCTACCTTTAAGTGACCTTGAGCTGAGATGCCAACCCTGTGTGTTCCACAGCATAACATAATATAAAGTACTTTGTAATAGCATCCTGTACGGAGTCCTGTATGAGGCTCTAGTAGGGGACTCCATAGTTCTGCTGGGAGACTTCAATGGTAACGATAAGTGGATGAAGATGGATGGATGGAATAGCATCTGCTACGTGTTTGAATGGGTATGTGTCTTGAGAAAATGGTCACTCTTTGTGAATTGCTGCCTGATGATCAATAATGCAATAATGATCATGGCGTTGCCCCAAGTCCCTTTATCTGCAGGTCACGGTCACATATCTCAGACGTACACAGTATGCAAGTACATTAGCAACAACACAGACCTACATACTTGCTGTAAAGGACTAAAGATTACATTTACTACAGATAAATTCAACATAATGTGAGCCTAATGACAATCGCTTACCCAACTAGCCATCTGTCTCCAAAAGCCTTGGCCAAAACTCTTGCCAATTTATCTTTGGTGCCTTCACTCAAAAACACCACTATGTTTGCACAGTATTTATATTCCAAAGTGACATCATTAATAACATACACAGCTACTAAGATTGTATCCTAAAAGCAAACTAACTTCTTTATAATAACTGCCCTCCACTTGACCCACAGATTAGATCAAACAAAACACAATTAAAAGATTTATTTCACTTTTTTAATGTCACAAATTATGTTCAGGTGTCATACAAAGATATCACTGAATAGGTTACAAGGCATGTGTTTGTGTTCTGTGTTGGGGGGGACTGGAGCGCACACAATCCACTGTTTTCAGATGGGTGACATATTGAAAAATGTAGCAAAAAGGCTCTATTGTCTGAAGTGAAGATTTATATTAGCACTGTGCTTCCAGGAGACAGTTGAGCTATCATTGTATCCACCCCAGCTACATAATATCCCAGATTAGTAGCAAGTATGAAACCACTGTGTGCTGTGAGTATACAGCAGGAACAGCACCAATACAACGACGATAAGGGCACCAGCAAGGATTAGGAATAAGTACCGTATATCTGCATTCGAAACAGTACAAATACAAACACACACGCACACACACCGTGCATCAAAGGTATACATGCTCAATTAAATGGTCTGATATCTATTTTACATAGTATAAGTGGCATCAATAAGCCTCTGTTCACCAGGGCCAAGCTAACAGCAATAGAACACAAGCCTACAGAATATCACGTCTTCATAGTGTAAATGACATCTACACACCAAGTACACCACTACTGTATCTCCACTACCGGTAACAACTTGTGTACTTGTAGATATACTAGTCCTTTGTGTCCAAGGCGTTCCCACAATCCCATTGGGCTAGATCTGTTTTCACTCTAGTAGCCAGTAGGGGGCAGACAATAAAGGCAGGGAGGGTTGAAGTCACACAGGCACTTTAGAGATATGACAAAACAGCACATTCCATTAAGGCACAACAAAGACTACATTGACACTGCACCAGTCTTTGTGACAACACTAACATAATAAATGGAAATACTGTACTGCGCAGAACACGTCAAAACAGTTGAAACAACAAGACAGACTCCCATACTTAGTTGTGTGTGCTAATATTTATATATTTAAGCATTTCAAAAATCAGATTTCCCAAATTTATGAAAAAAAAATGAAACCAAATGATCTTTTACATTAATTATTGTTTCATGTGACTGCATGAGGAGACATCTTATGTTACTCTCAGTTACATGCAGCACTAGAATCCGTAAAGTAGAAAGAGGCTTATAGTGTAATAACTAAATATTAACGCAGTGAGATTCCTTCCCCTAATGCGATCATCGTCATTTAATCCTCAAAACGTTTAAAGGTGGAGTCAGCCACCCTAATTTCATTTTAAACATATTTTCCTTCCATAGGGTGCTCCCCAAAATAAAACGCACATTGCCGAAGCTGGGATAGTGTTGTTCTTTGTTGCCAGAGAACCAGGGCTGTGTAGAAATACCAGATAATTTTTTCAGTGCGCTTACAGAAATCAACTGAGAACCACAAGATATTCGCTGAATTTGAAAAAAAAGTGTGTTAGCTTACAATCGCTGACTTCACCTTTAACGCAGTGCCTCTAATGTGCTATTTGACTTTAAAGTAAAATGCATTTCAAACATGTTATCATAACAGAACAGTGCACACATTCAATTGCTCCTATTAGTCAGGGAATGATTAATTACTGTATGCACACGGGTAATTCAGCCTGCTTCGTGGTGCAGTGCAGGGCAGTGGCACATTGTTAATCTGTTCTGACCTTACTGGGCTCCATATTCGATATAGCTACAGCTGCTTAGCGAGAATAAATCAGCACCTAATATCAGCAGAGGTAATTAGACACACCATAGCGCATAATCTACAAAGGCCTGCACACACAGACACACACACGCACGCACACCCTTGCAGGCACAAATGCACAGAAACACACACTCACACACACACAGCACGTGTAAATGATCGTGACATTTGGACGAGTTCATAAATACTAATGTGAATGCAGTGCCATAATATTTAATGCTAATAGTTAGTTACACAATATTTAATATTTGACTTAGGAGCCTCTTCTTTGTCTTGGGATGGGAAAACACTTGACAAAATGGCCGCCACAAGTCTCTTCAGCTCCCCACCAAACAAGCATCATCTCACTGCCTGAAGTTACCTCTGGATTCTCCCCCTCTGCTGTGAACGGGGGAGACTGCAGCCAGCTCCAGTGGGGGTTATTAGCAGGAGGGGGTTATTAAACGGGGTTATTATTAAGCGGGGGCTATTAAGCGGGATGGAGGGTGGGCTATATAACCCACCCTCCATCCCGCTTAAGTTAGTTATAAAGCGGGATGGGGGGCGGGTTATTAAACAGGGTTATTATTAAGCGGGATGGGGGGGTTATTAAACAGGGTTATTAAGCAGGCAAGATGAGCTGTGTTTCTTCCTGTGACCAAGCGTGCATCTCAAACGACAACAACACCCTATAGGCCCTACCCAGCAGGGTTGAACTGGGACACGGAGAGGAGGCAGGGAGGGGGGGGAATGGAAGGGCAGTGGGGACCAGAGAGGAGGGTGGAGCTCAGGTGCGCGTCAACAGCCCTTTCCTGTAGGCCACCAGGCCTGCTGCCATGGCGACGGACAGGACGGCGGCGGTTCCCGTGAGCTTCAAGAAGCCGCCGACCGACGGCAGGTTCCTCTCCCAGAAGGTGGTGACAAACGGTAGCGCCGGGACGTCCTGGTGGACACAGAGGGTATTGCAGGGTTGGGTTGCAGAGGTATATTTATAAACTGGTTCACTTGATAAAACGGTAAAAAAGTCAAGGCCGATTTATGCTTCTGCATGGAATCTACGCCGTCATGAGCATTTATACTTCCCCACTATATTATTATTATTATTATTATTATTATTATACGCAGGTACCATGTCTTGATTAGGCTCAATAGATTGTAAAGATTTTGAAAGAAGCGTAGAAAGGATATTTCTTCACAGCTAATCTCTTAGTTACAGTTACAACAGTGACAATGGGAAACTATGTGCGCCGATAGAAAACAATATTCACGAAAGAGGGTTGATTGTATTTTGCTGATTGAACAACAAGGATATCCCATAGGGACATCACTGTCTTGTCATGAGCTAATGTATGTCTTGGTAAATGTACAAAAATAAGGCATATACGTTTGATTCTTTCCAGCCAATCTCATAATTATACCAGGATTGTCAAAGGCCAACCGAAAAGGAATGTGTGTACAGTAAATACATTGTTATTAAGATCCCTAATCCCAAAGCACTCCGGCATATGGGCTTGCATCTGAAGTGCACGTCAGGCTACGCCGTAGCTTTGACACATAGCATAAATCAGCCTTCAGACTTCCAAAACAAGGTCTTACCACAGACGCAGGCTCCGGCTGCCATATCTGGCTAGGGGGGATTTTGCCCATCGTACACATGATCTGCAACAGAGACACTTCATCACACTATACACAAGGCTAAGAGAGTATGCATGTCTTTTCCAGTTATACTGTAGATATATAGATTTATTGACCCCAATGTGAACTGCAGTTTGTATAAAAACTAAAGAAAAACACAAAAAATACTGTTAAATTAGCACATGCATTCATTATTAAAATATATAAATCATACACACACATACCAACGTGATGACAACAGCATATTACAAAGCCCTCGGCCCAGAGAAATATTTAAAAGCATTTCTAGATTTAAAAAGGTAGGTTCAGTCTCTCTCTCGAGAACGCTTGCTAACTAACAAGCTCCTCCGCGGCGCTGAAACAAAGCATAGTACCACTAGCATGGCTCCGCCCGACTATGTTCTCAGCTCAGTTTATTTAGCTGAGATTACAGTCTGGAAACCCTGATCACGTTAGCGTTCGCACAGCCACACTGCTGGCGGCCCAATCAGCGTGGGTTAGTGGGATGACTTTGAAGTCAAGAGGTTTGATGAGGCGATCAAATCAATTGTAGCAATGCCGATAAGTTCAGCGCTGTCCAACAGATTAAAAATGAATCAGAGGTCTACGCCAAGTAGGAGGATACGGCTGCAAACACTTCCCAACGGAGCGTGGCCAGACCTATTCACATAGTGAATATGGTCTGGTTACACCAGTCTATAGTACTACGGCTTTGTTGATGTGAGCGGTGTTCGCCACTTGGTTTATGTTACTATTTACGGAGCCAGGTCTGTGTGGAAGTACCAGATAATTTTTTCAACACGTACAGAGAACGGTGAAATAGCGAAATCAGAGGAGATTTGGTGAATCTGACAAAAAGTATATTTATCTTGCAATAGCTGACTATACCTTTAATTGAAGCATGGATAAATTAGAATTTGCACTTTGTACTGTACCCTGAATCTTTTACCAAAGGGGAGGAGCTGGAATGAGTCAGTTTGTTATATTTTGCGATGACACACATTTGAAAGCATTTCAGAAACACACAAACAATGATGCAACGCTCTGGTTAGATTAAAATAGGGCGTTCCCAGATCTGGACTGGATGCCGACTCAAACAATGTTTGGCCAGCTGGCCCTACTTCAGCTCTATAGCCTGGCTCCGCCCCACTACTGCTATCAGCTCAATTGTTTTTCACTGAAATTATAGTCTGGAAACCCTGTTTGCATTCGCACAGCCAAGATGATGTTGAAGTCTTGTTAAACGGTGGTGGAGCTAAGGCAATCAAAACCATTGTAGCAACAGCGATTGGTGAAAGGCTGTCCAACAGTTTCCAAATTAACCAGAGGTCTACGCCCGGTAGGAAGGAAACGTCTGCGAGCACTTCCTAATGGAGCGTGGCCAGACCGTATTCACCAAGTGAATATGATCTGGTTAGTGGTTACACCGGGCTAACAGCTCCCACCACACCCCTGTGCCTTTGTATTTCTAACATAAACAGTGAGCAGGCAGATGAAACGCGGGTTTCCGGTAAAATCGCGGTGGAACGGCCTCACGTGCCACGTGAAGCTGCATTGTTGGGCCTTAGCCTCCCCTTGGTGGAGGAACAGGGGAATACACAGGCAGCGTGGTGTAAGAACATACCTCTCTGGCGGCCCTCTCTCCGGCCTGCACCGCCCCCTCCATGTAGCCGCTCCATTCCGTGGCCGTCTCCGTGCCAGCAAAGTAAATTCTGCCCACTGGCTCCCTCAGCACCCTGGACAAGGAGAGAGAGGGTGGTAGAGGAGGTACGGCCAGGAGAGAGGGTGGTTAGAGGAGGTACGGCCAGGAGAGAGGGTGGTTAGAGGAGGTACGGCCAGGAGAGAGGGTGTTTAGAGGAGGTACGGCCAGGAGAGAGGGTGGTTAGAGGAGGTACGGCCAGGAGAGAGGGTGATTAGAGGAGGTACGGCCAGGAGAGAGGGTGGTTAGAGGAGGTACGGCCAGGAGAGAGGGTGGTTAGAGGAGGTACGGC
>JAODUH010002107.1:1833-12274 GCA_027564835.1 Typhlichthys subterraneus | reverse complement strand
CTGTAATAGCTTTATATGGTGTTTTGTCCTACCTAGTTACAGTAACTAGGTAGGACAAGTGAAAGGGGCGGGGCTTGGGAAAGGCTAATTGTGCATAACCATTTGCCAACGCACTTGCAATTTGTTCAAAAACAATGAGAAATGCCTTTATGATGTGGAAGTTGAACAAGTAGTTTTGAGAATTTCAATTCCATTCTGAGAAATGTACCAAAGCGACTGAGACATACTGTAATAAGACACACAATGAATATGCCAACCTGGAGAGAGGTTTTTACAAAGCATGTTTGATTAAAAAAAACATTTGATTTCTGCAAAAGTCTTCACTATGTCAGATGCAATAAGGAAGAGATTTTTATTATCGTATTTTCTGACACCAATGTGTGTGTGGAGGGAGTGATTACGTTCCCAACGGGAGGGTTAGGGCTACACAACTGCTCGCATCCATGTGTAAAATGTAGGCCAGCGCAGCCTGCTGAGACATGAGTCATGTGATCACGGGCCGTATAAATAAACCTGAGTGACAGCCAGTACACACACACACACACACACACACACACACACGCGCACACACACACGCACAGACTCACGCTCATATGGACCTGGAGAGAAAACGCAGCTCTCAGCAATTTCACATTCCATTTGTTTTGTTTTGATTTGAAGGCAGACTGCACAACCAATCACAAACAGCCTCTCCTCTGAGAAAACACGGCGCGAGAAAAATCGAGAATGCAAAATAATTCAGTCTTGATGAGATAAATTATTTCATTTGTATGCAATCATATATTGCTCCTAGTATTATTAGATAAATAAAGATTAACATTGTTGCTAATATTAAGTCCACAAACAGAGTAAACTTTTTATATTTTGATTTTAACAATGATTTGATTAGCCACCATGGTGGGTGACCTACTCAAAAGCTTAGCCATCACACCTTAACAGAAGCACAGTGTCGTCAAACACACTCTATTGCTTCTTACCTTTACAGCAGGGTACTGGAGTTGCAGAGAATTCCATGGTAAAGGCAATCTACAGCAGCCATACCATTGGCCATTATGGGCCTGATGTATTAGTGTTAGCGCCAGTGTTCGAATAACCCTCCAGTTCTCTGGGGGAACTTGCATTACAGATACAATTGTGGAGGTGGGGGTGTGGACACATGAAGCGGGGGGGAGGCCTCCAGACAATGTTAAGGGTCAAACACTGACTTTCCTGCATTTCAGTGAATTTTTATGCACCAATTGCCTTTTATTAAGCGATTTATTTTAGAAAATTATAATAAATTGAACAAAAAAAAATAAAAAACAGTTCATAGACTACGACCGCGAAAGTAAATAAATGAATGGCCCCCCAACCTGTGATTTCAAATTGAACTAGGGATGCCCTGGCCATAACTAAGGGGGGCGGGCCATCCCGGGCCTCAGCGTAATTCAAACACTGGTTAGCGTCCATTTTACCCTGCGTCACACGGACGACAAACTAGGGCAACAAAGCGACCAGCTGCCATTAATTATCACTGAGAGTTGGCGGATCAGAGCGAGAAGCGACAATGTCGTCGCTGTAAGCCAGCTATGCGGGGCAAAAATAGACTTTAGGTGTATTTTTAGGTGTGTAATCCAGAGCGGCGCGACACAGCTACTATCAATGGCAGTGAAGGTAGCTTGACAAAAGTTTTTAAAACCAGAGGAAAGTCTCTTGTCCATTGACCTAGTGAGTAGGCTATGGTAGTTTTTGGATAGAATACATTGTCTTTTTAATGTTCCAATGTTCACGCAGCATATATGCATTTTGTGTTGCAATACATTTTATTTGTCAACTGCAAAAATGTGTATATACTTTGACCTCACATCATATTTGTAAAAATTGGGATTGAAAGTGTCCGGGGGTTTGTCCAGGCTTTCTCTCCGGCGGCACGCTGCCACGTCGGTTGGCTAACCACCGCCCAAGGCGTCCTGGCAGCCCTTCGCCCTTCGCCTGTTCCTGCACTCGTTTTGTGATCAGCCTGCGTGCTTATTATGTCCTCTTGGTTTGTTTCCTCTCGCGGGTTATTGTTTGTCTTTAAGTTTTTTTATTAAACCTCTGTTACGTTTATCCCTGGTTGTCTTACTCCTGTGTTAAACGTTACAGAAAGGCAGTTTGGTATGGCTCTGACAGTTGTTTTATGGAGGGAAAAAAGACTATGACCATTGCTAAAAAATAGTATACATTAAAATGAGAGGGAATGTATTTCAAGCTAGCAGTCTCATCTAGCCTGCTTATTTTGTTTTGAATCTTGGTAACCACAAGCCAAAACACGCCAATTTAGGCAGGTCCCTCCCCTTGAGTGCCGTCCAATGAGCCCTCTGTGTTAAATTCCATTCTCTCTGGTCTATCTGTTGTGTCCCCTGGTAGAACGGGCTAACCAGATCACCTTATTTATGAATGTACACGCAGGTCTCAGCATACGTAGCTCTGCTTTGACTAGTTCACCCTGATTAAAGATTAGACGAAAACACTGAAACATCCCTTGTGCATACGTAGCTGAGCTGCATACTCCAATACACCAAGCGAACACAAATACGTTTGCATGAGCCATTCGGACACTCGCCGGGATTAAATGCAAAGGCTGTGGGGAATGGGATTGTGTCGGAGCCCCTACATTACATTTCTCTCCGCTGAGCCATGGAAAGGGAGGACAGCGGTGTAACGCGAGGGCATGAAGTTAATACCACTCAACTCTTTGCTTTTTGCCTTCGCTTCGAGACGTCAAGGCAGCTGGCTAGGATCAGGTCAGAGAAATGTGCTGTAGCAGGCCTTTAAAGCCTGCCCATTGAAAGAGGTACAGGGGGGCAGGGGGAGGAGAGAGACTAAAGCAATCTTCTCTGATCCATTCTGCTCCAGAAACTGTCCGCGATGTAGGAATCTGGAGATTGGGTTTGGGGAAAAACAGGAGATGTGGAGAGGTCATTACATCTGGAGAATATTTCTTTGAGAAAATATCAAACCATGTAAATTGAAATTTCAAAGAGAATGAGAATCAGCTCTACTGTCTCAAGCGGTAACTTGTTTGGTACGTGCAGTATGCATCACATTACAGAACATACAGTTCTATAACGTGTTCTGTGTCCCTAAGCCGATGGACCTTAACACTTTGGCTATCTAGTCACAAACACAAATGGGTCTGCATATACAAAACACCCTGGTTTCTGTACAACACACAATGCAATATTGAAGAAGCCAGGCATGTAAAGGTAGGCGGGCTATTTTTACATCTAACACTGGATGGCACAGTGCCCACGTGCCCCCCCCCCCCAGCTCTACACATATACACACACACACACTTCCTCCTGTATAACGAACAATTCACACAGTAGCTCCAGCGAACCTGAGAGATCTCACCGGAACAAGTGTAACGGTGCCTCCACTTGCAGCCAGGGCTTTTGCAATTAATGGTTTCCTCCATAGCATGACGTATGAACAGGATAATGCTGGTGCTGGTCACACCAACACACATATACGTCAGTGGTGGTGATAATTATAATAATAATAATAGTAATAACAATAACAATAGCCTAATACATGCATTTGGATAACAACTTTCTTACAAGAATTTCAGCTCAAAGTACTTTACATTTCTGTTCCATGTATGCGCATACATGGAAAGCCACAGGCAAAGAGAACAGCAAGGGGACCGTATACTATTGCCAATATGTGTAAAGCAGCAGTCAGCTGGCCTGTCAGCTGACATCTAGCTACGTGACTTGTGTCCTGCCTGAACTTCTGCTGCGCTTTCTGTAATGTTTACATATTGCATATTCAACCTTTTAGCGTAGGTGTCATAGGATGTTTTCCTCTGTGTGGCAGAAAGTCGCCATGTAGCAATAATGAATTTGAGGCATAGCTTGTGTTTTTCTAATTTTCCTCCTCCTCATCTTTTCAGAACATGTTCAAGACAGGCTGCTGTGTGAACACAGTCTTTGTGTGACTAATGAGAAAAGTGGAAAGACATGCTAATTTATCTGGCACTGTAAGGAGATAGATTGGTGGCATTTAAGTGGGAACTGTGATAGGGCTAATGTTAGCCAAAAGGTGTTAAATGTCAGGGGTCTTGAGCTTAATTCACAATTAGATTCAGATAGCTCAGTGGCGGTTTTGCAGCATTTCATATGTTGATTGAAATTGCACAGCCAAATGAATGTTTATCTGAGAAAGCAATAAAGCATTGTTGCCTGCAGTATTATGATTTCATTCATTTGTGCCACAGGGATATGCTTTGGCAGGTATTCTCAGGAGAACAATGAAGAGTAATATGCTGTGATTGTACTGGATGGACTGAATACCAATATATACCAATACATATGGACTGAATACATGCACTAGGCTCTCATGAGATTACTAAACTGTTTATTATGTCTAGACCTAGGCCAAGTTTAGGACCGCTTTAGGTTTTAGTGAAAGCATGCGTGCCATATTATGAAGGCAATAATTGATTCTGTATAACTGCTTCTGTAGGATTGATATGTGTCTGCTGTAGTGCAAGCCACCAGGCGAGCTAAATATGTACGTAGATTATACAGTGTAATACATAGGGCCTCATGTATATGCCAAGCCATTTTAACATTTCATTATTTTTTCAACATTCGTTTAAATTTTATGTAAACTTTCGGGAAATTTGATATCAAGTTTTAGAATGTTGATATCAAGTCTCCGAAATCTTTGACTTTTTGCGAGCCAGTGTTCCTTCAGCAGGCGGAATAGCGTTTTAACCATGTGCATGCTCTTTGTACATACAATGCCATGAAGCAAAGTGCGGCAAAATTACGCCTAACTCTGCATTCACACGGATGTCAAATGAGACCAAATTTATAATAATATAATAATAATATATAAGAATTTTCATTTTCCATTATTTCATAGTGTTAAAGGTACATTCAGCTATTGTAAGCTAATTTTAAGACAATACGTAAAGGTAATTTACAAAAATATCCGATTCTTCTACACAGCCCTGGCTTCGTAAATAGCAATATAAACAAAGTTGCGAACACCGCTCACGCCAACAAAGCTGTAGTACTACGCTTTGCTTCACAATACGTTTCAATGTGTGTAGCGTGGCACCATGGAGGGATATTGTTTTTATTTGAGCTTGAAGTTAGCAAGTGGTCTCGAGGATGATTGACCCTGCCTTTAATGTGTATTGTGAATAAGATTAATGCCCAAGTACTTAATCAATCTGAGGCACATTTTTATCTGAGGTACATTTTTATTTTTTCAGGCCATGCATGGTAGATTTTGCTGTCTGGGCGCTGCCTTATCAGCCTCCTCTCTTGAATGTGTTGGTGACACATCAAAGAGACCGGAAGCGATCAATTTTTGCTTCCATTGAAATGCATTACAGTGCTCGATCTTATTGTTAATATTCCAATTTCTTTGGCCATAGTGTAGCCATGTTGGCCAGACATGTCACTCAAGCAGTAAACGCCCACACAATCCTGTGAAAACCTCATTCATTCATATTAAACAGCTGTGCTTGAGGGCCGGAGCTTTATACTTAAATGGCTAGTCCATAAGAAGCCTTAGCGATACCCAACATAAACGCGCTCCATACCCCCTTCCCAGAGAAACAAGCAAGCCACTTTGCAGCCAATAGCTAATACAGCCTGTAGCCCTCGATGCTCGGAGGATGTTTCCTGTTTCCTGAGTGCTCCCCGTCGGTCCCTTGAGGTAGCAGCCTACAAACAACAAAGGGAAGAGGGAACCAAAGCCAGTGACAGCTCCGTGACATAAAGCACAGCAAAGGGGCTGACGGGATTCATTTGATTGTTTTCGACGGCAGAAAATAAAAAAGTAGAAATAAAAAAATAAAAAAACAGAAAGGATATAAAGTGAAGAGGAAGGCGACAATCAATGGCGACACGTGTGTAAGAGCCTTCAGACGGTGCCAGGTGTGTGCATCTGAACAGATCAGTGCAGAGCACATGGTTCATACAAGCTAACAGTGCTACAAGAGACATGCATACAAGCCACAGCAGCATTATACCTCAGAGACAAAAAAGCAAATGGAAGTTGGTCATGTGTAATATGTATATACACTATGTATAGAATATATATAGTTTTTTTTTATATATATATATATATACACAAATAAATATTGGAAAAATACACAATTTACGATACTAATACATCTTTTCTATCAGTGTGATAACAAATGATAACTGAGAAGCTGGCTGGAAATCTTATGTAGAGATCTGTGTAGTTCTAACTATCATGTTTTGAATAGACAGTGAGTCAACAACCCAACAAGTTAGAATCATGCCAACAAACAAAACAGAAAATTATGAATAATGAATGCGAGCATGCAGGCATAACAAGCATCGAAGCGAAGGTACCTATTTGAGGGGATTTACTTGGGAGACCCAACCATTTTTCAGGCCCACCTCAAAGTGCTCTCCAAACAGAACATTATGAAGTGTCTTATTGTCATTTGCACATCGATCCAATAAAGCTGAAGAGGGTGAAGTGAGACTGATTGTGTACGCGGCACTTGTGCTAAGTGTGGAGCAGAGTCATTGGAATGTTATGTCAAGAGTGAAGCATATTTACTGTTGTTGGTGGGGGGATTTACCCGATTCTTCTTCCATTTTACAGTTTACTCCAATATAGCACACCTTAAATAGGACGAATACTACCCAACATTGAAGTCACCTTGTACGTGTTTTGCTGAAATAAAAACGTGCACAATCAGACAACACCACCATCTTTTAACAAAATTGACTTTGTGAAAAGGATCTGGACATTGGGGACATCTGGTCATTGGCGACATCTGGCCATTGCGGACTGTTTATTTTTTATGTAATTTAGTGCTATTTTACCAGGAAAGTCCTATTGAGATAGAATCACTTTTACAATGTACAATTGGCTTTTAAAGTATATTACAAATAAGGAGTATGATGAAACTAAAATAAAGGCACATACATTATGAAGCTTAGAGTCATACTACAACAAAACAGCAGAGAGAGAGATAGATATACAGTATACATGTAACCACTTTTGCATTATGGAAAAATGATTAAAACAACACTCTGTCAGGTGTTCGTGTAAAACTTTTGCAGTCTCAATTTGCAGTTGAGAATGGAGCACCCTGCTAGAAAATCCAGTATAAACCAGCATTAATTCCATGCTGGTCCAGGCTGCTTCATACTGGTTAGTGCTGGTCCAGGCTGCTTCATACTGGTTAGTGCTGCTCAATGCTGGTACACCAGCAAACAGCATGGGATGCCGGTGTACCAGCAAACCAGCATGTAATGCTGGTTCCAGCATGCAAAACACCTTATGCTGGTGATCAGCCATGCTGGGTTTTTTAGCAGGGTAGTGAGATAAACAGCAGTAGGAGCGGTCACAGCCAACTACTTTGCAGCGGTAGCTAATGAGAGAGCAGGAACTAGGTCACATGCACACACATACTCCAGTGTTGGCAGGATCAAACCGGGTAAGCCACTGTTTATATAGGAATACTTACAACGTCCTGGTTTAGGATTTAACCCTGTAAACTACATTTAATGTCACTATTGAACTTGTGCCATGCTAACAAAGACTACTGGTATTTCTGCTTCACAGAACAAAATTAGCACAGCGTAGGCTACGTTAGGTCTACAGTTTATAGGGTTGTAAGCAATTGGGGAGATGGAGGCACGCACAGTTAATAAGCTGCTGTAGAACTCCTAAATATGTTGTTTGTAAATTGTCAGTCAGGTGTTCGAGTATATAAGTTTTATTTATTTAAATAAAGTAAATGTTAATACAGAATTACTTAATTATAATTATTACTGAAAAAAGGTACCAAATTTGAGGTTAAGGCCGATATCAATTCAAGTGTGTTCACGTGCACTTTTATCACTGGTTGTTTTTGTCTTGTACAGTATTGTGTTGTTTGCATGGAGCACAAAACCATGTGTTGTCTGTAATAGTGTTCCCTGTAAGTGCGTTTGCTGTAATAGTGTGTCCTTTAAGTACGTTAGCATGCATTAGCAAAGGCTATACAGTCGTACCGTAGCGGTGTGGATGTGCAGGAGTGGCGGTAGAACACAATAAACAGCCTGTCAGTAGTTTGAGAGATTGCAAAACAAACCATCAGGGCAGCTTGCTGGCAAATATGTATTTCCGCATTGTTTACTAGGCAAGGTTTCTAACAAACTGATTACCAGTAGAGGACTTTCTAAGCTGTAGCAGAGCTTTTTTCCTCGGCCATTTTTCTCTCATGCCACTATCGCACCCTGCCTTCCCTTATCTTCTGCTATATTCTCACATTGCCGTGCCTCAATACGCTCAGTTCAATGATTCCCTGAGACTGCTTGTTTCCTCCGTGTCACTGTTTATAGAGAAGCCAAAACAGAAATGTGGCTTGGTCATAAATCATTTCATGTTCGGTTATGTTCAAAACTAGATTAAGGACAATAAAGGTCAATCCAATTCAGGTCATTTGACAAGGCCAAACGAACAGTTAAATGAAAAAAAGACAGTAGAAATAAGTTTAAATGTGTTTATAGCTTTTGTTTGCAGCTGAATAACTTACAGTATAAAGCGAAGTTGCATGGAACTAAGTACACAGACCTGTGAGTGACATGGCTAACAGCCAATGAACAACACTACTATAATATCTACGACTAAGATAATATCAATATGCTAATAGGGGTCTACTCAAACCTTCAGCACAAGCCGCTTATGTGACGTAGTGCTGAGAGGCAGAGACTAGAGAAGAATATACGTCGCTACCTTTACATCGACAGACGTAAGAAGACGCTTTTACCCAAAGTGATGTCCCGTCAGTACATGTGCTAGCAGAACAGGCCATACGTCAGTTGCCTCAACATTGTGTTTGAATAATGACAGCAGCATGTTGTTAGGACTGACATAATCTATTAATATGCCATACAATCCCCAGAACAATTCCTGCAGCCTGACCTTTGCTTGGCGGCAGGTCGGACGTCGAGCGCATGAAGCACGGCTGTGCGCGACAGTGTGTTCTGTCGCGTGCTGCGTGCAGTGGTGTAGTAACTAATGCCTCACAGATGGCCTCGCACCGCTTTAAGCTGGCGAAGGAGTGCACAGTCTGCACTGTGGAATATACAGCGGGGCGGGGAGACGGGTAACTCTATCACTCGAGGTATCCCTGAGCAAGACACCTGACACTATACTGCCCCCGGTGGTCAGGTGGTGCCTTGCATTGCTGGCACCACCATCGTGTGTGTGTGTGGGGTGTCTTTAAATAGTGCTACATCAGGTGGCCTCAGCAGAACGCCAAGGGCAGCACAGGCTGTGTGTGACTCTGACGGTGTGCGTGGAAGCAACGCCACCCCTGGGAGTAGGAAATGTGCGCTTGTAAGCACTGTACTGTCACAGCTGCTTAGGCATGGGAACACGAGCTGCCCTTCCACGGAGCACCTCCGCCTGGGCATGGAGCAACACTAGCTGTCCTTCCACGGAGCCCCTCCGCCTGGGCATGGAGCAACACGAGCTGTCCTTCCACGGAGCACCTCCGCCTGGGCATGGAGCAACACGAGCAGAGGACGCAGAACAAACGCTACTGTTACAAGTCCAGTAATGCCATTTGCATCAGGAAGGCCAGTTAATAAAGAACTGAGATAAGTGCATCTACATGTATCCAATTGACTGTAGTTACACATACAACTGTATGTGTTGCATGGAAGGCAAACACAACCTCTTGAGGAACAGTGGTGTTTAGTTTATGAAATAAGCAAAACTAGAAAACCCAAGTGCTACTCTGCAAGGACGACGATGCACAAGCAAACGACTATGGAAGGAAAAAGAGAGAGATAGATAGAAATAGAGAGAAAGAGGAAGAAAAATAGAAAAAGAGAGAGAGATATAAATAGAGATAAAGAGGAAGAAAAATAGAAAGAGAGAGAGAATGTTGGAGGGACACAGTGATTGAGGCGTTGACAGCATGATGGAAGTCGTATGGCGACGTGGCACTGTCACCACGGTGACAGCGTCACGGTGACATCTCCATACAGCTTCCATCACATCTAACCGTGTGAGTTCTTCACGACCTGTCTCTCCTCATCACACTGTGTTCTACTGTCACTGTAGAGCTTCACCATGGTAACACCAATGTCACTGTAGAGCAGCGCTCACCATGGTAACTACACTACTGTCACTGTAGATCATCGCCATGGTAACAACACTGCTGTCACTGTAGAGCATCGCCATGGCAACTACACTACAGTCACTGTAGGTCATCATCATGGCAACTACATTACAGTCACTGTAGGTCATCGTCATGGCAACTACGCTACTGTCACTGTAGAGCAGCTCGGGGAGGCAGAAATGGATCCCCACCAATATGTTTCTGAGCCAACCACGCATGTGTCAACGCGCCTTAGATATGGGCCTGATGGGACACCATAGGTAGGTTGCCAAACGTATTGGTCAATCAGCCACACACACA
>JAODUH010002105.1:0-12276 GCA_027564835.1 Typhlichthys subterraneus | reverse complement strand
CTTGTTCTTTCGGTCATAACCCACCCTTCATGACCATAGGTGAGGGTAGGAACAAAAATTGCCCTGTAGATCGAGAGCTTTGCCTTCAGGCTCAGCTCTCTTTTCGTCACAACGGTGCAGTAAAGCGATCTACCGGGCATTTGTTACAATGCAGTGCAATTACTGTAATGTTTCAGACTGCCCTTGCTTCAAGTACATGAAATTAAACAAGTGTCAGCCACGGAAAGAGACACAACGATTGCATAATGAAGTCAGAGAAGCCTCTTCAAGCTCGCCATTCTCAGCAGAGCCATTGCAACCACATACAGTATTTATGAACTATTCAACCACATCTCTAGGTATTGAATGTCAGAACTTGTGGACTATATTCCCCATTTTCCAATAGAAATGTGCAATGTTTTCATTTTGTTACCGAGAGAAACTAACTCTGTTACATGTGTTATTCAGCAAGGCAGTAGTAGCAGATGCATCTGACGCAAATCTCAAAATAATAAAATAAAGTCAAAGACCCTGCAGGCAAACGCTGAAACTTTGGAATAAAAAATGATTATGGGAGAAGACATCAAGCATTGCAGAGATGTGGAGAAGCTAAAGAATTTGCTTTTGCTTTGGGAATTAAGATCTTACTGGAAAAAAAGAAATAAAAAATCTTTTGTGGAATGTTATTGATTTTCTTTTTTCTTGGGGAAAATAGTGCTTCGTATGGGGAGGGGGGAAAGTTTTTTCTTCCGAAGAGACAACTACTGTAAAAAGTTATGAGTCTATATTTTACCTCACGTCTTAGCGCACAAGTCATAAAGCACTATAATGTGTCTGCGCTCAGCATGCGCAGGCTTTAAAGGTTGCCTCACACTGTGCAAAATAAGAGATTGAACAGAATTAAGTTACAACATTGTGTGGAAACGGCTTATCTGAATAATTCCTCTTGCAACGGATTTTCCTATCACTCCCACCATAACCACACATTAAAGCCCCCGCGGACAACTTTGGACTTTGGCATAACGACACCTTTTGTTGAAGTTAAATTAAATTTGTGAGGAAAATACAAGCAGGGAACGCTTACAGCAGTTCTACTGTAGCACAACTGGTCACGGAAAGAAGAAAATGTAAGCTTCGGTTTAGCGACGCAAATCACTGCATATGTCTATGATAGACGTTTCCAGAGACACAGGGACAGCAGCACTTTAAAGCAGTCACCCTTTACAGTATGTAACTGTAGCCTATCACAGCATGTACTATCTAAACTCTCATAATGATCATTTAATGCAACAAGCTTGAAGTTCAGAGAAACGACACAGCACAGATGCACCTCGCTATGCAGTGATACACTACAAGCATCAATGTGTTTTTGACCTCTTGAAAGGTGTTCAGGCTTGCCAACACCTGCGCACACACATGCCGGGGAGGTGGGGATACGAACAGACACACGACCTGTAAGGTCATAACCAATACTGTATAGACACAGACACAACACATCACGACTATAAGTATATACCCATCTCTTTTGAAGCAGGCTGTTCCACTGTACGGTATGGGAGTTGGAGTGGTGTAACCATCCTGTTTTAATTCATCTATTTTTATTAACTTTATTGAAATTATTTATTATTATTTGCACGTTTACACACAAACACACACGTGGAGCTACCTTGTGTGTGTGAGACATTTATTTTCAAGCCTCTCTACCTTGAAGAAAGACATGGTGGCTCCGTCCTTGACCACGCCGTACTCTATCTTGGTCTGCTTGGCGATGTCGTCGGCGGAGTCCACGGGAGAGTCCATCCTCTCCACGGTGAGGAAGGCAGCCAGGTTTGCCGTGTACGAGGAGATGATGATGAGGGTGAAGAACCACCAGATGCCCCCGATGATCCTGGTGGACAGGGCTTTGGGCATCAGCTCGGAGCCTGCGTGAGACACACAGAGATGTGTGGAGCGTCGAGGCGTTAATTATGTATTACTCGCTCGCATACAAGGAAACATGTAGTAGAGGCAAGAGCACACTGGATTGTTTGGAAACTGTCCAGTTAATTTAACTTAGATATAGTAGAGCAATAGACCTCGCCGGTCGTGTCATCACTGCTCGCAGTCTGCAGCACTTCCGAGGCTAAATTTACAAAGTGAATAGGATCGCAGAATGGCATTTCTCTTATTGTTCAGATTGTTGTTATGCCATACTCCGGTTTAGTTCAGTGCAAATACATTGAGCTTTTGACATACCTTTCAAATATGTAGAGGTCTTCGTTTCAATGTTATATGCTGTTTGCTTACTATGACTAGTTAGCGATCTGGAAATTGGGAAACACCAGTCGTTTCCTGTGTGAATATGCTCCTTTCACAAAACCGGTGTTTTTGCAACATGAGTTTATCACAGATGGTGGTTGGAATGGCGGTGGTTGGAATATATGCCATTTATTTTTCCCATAGGGAAAATCTGTTAGACCCAGAAGTTCTTATATGGTCATCGGCACCTCCGAAAATGACGCCTGGCCACGTCTATTGCATCCCAAGCAGAGAATGACATAAGGCTCCCTCTGTTGGGGTTGTTATCGAAAGGAGAGCAAATATACAGCGTGCATGTTAGTGTGTGTGTGGCTCGTGTATCAATTGTTTTGGTCTGAGATGCTGGTGATTAAAGTGACATTTAGTGTCAGGAAGTCATATAGATTCACTTTAACTGCATTTTTTTATTATAATAGTCATTACGCTTAAGTGTATTCGCCTAAGTAAGATTATTGATCCAGATTATACTACATAATGTGCTCTATAAAGACCCACATGTCTTATCTTAGTAAGGCTAATCTTCTTGGGCATTAACAGCCCAAGTACTAACCCACCTATTCATATAACGTGACCAGAATCA
Source organism: Typhlichthys subterraneus (assembly GCA_027564835.1). Taxonomy (NCBI): domain Eukaryota; kingdom Metazoa; phylum Chordata; class Actinopteri; order Percopsiformes; family Amblyopsidae; genus Typhlichthys; species Typhlichthys subterraneus. Next base: position 9,419 of record JAODUH010002105.1, on the reverse strand, counting down.
CTCATGTACTGTACATAAACACAAGGCATGTATGCAATATCAGGGTTCACAAGACAGTTCTTCTGAAACAGCCCTGACTTTGACACATCTAATTCGCCGTGCTATCCTCCCACTGGCTCTCTGAATGGTAGTAAAGTTACCATGCATTTCATCCCTGACAACCTTTAAAACACCCTTGCATTTGTGTACGCCTTTACTCTACGCAAAAGATTTATGAGGGCAATTCCGTAGAGTAAGCAGCACACAGACAGAGGGGTAGTAGAGTGGTCAGATCTTTAACCTTCCTATCAAATTTGATTGGATTTGTCCTTTGTCGGTTTCATAAAGCCCCCCACATGTTTGAAAACCAAAGGGAGCCCATGTTGCTTTTCTCGATTCACTGCGGCATCAGCCAAGCTGGTTTGTGGCTCAATCTGTGGTCACACTAGAACAACTGTTAACTCAATTGAATCCCACGCTCTAAAATGCTGCTGTCAGCAGAGAAAACACAGCATGGCTCTGCACCACAACACTAATAAATACAACAAACATATGGTACGCTGCCAAGGAAATAAACCTGTGACAATATTGTATAAATATATTTGAGAGAAAAAAAGACTCCTGTCGCGTAAACCTCTGACATATAAAAGTACACATGGTAGAACATAATGTTTCAGCACATTTGTCTTAGCGACTGCAGTAGCCTATTGCTAGCAGGTAAATGGATACAGTACTTATGAATACAGTACAGGCAAGTTGTTTTTAAATATTCATCTTTCTATAGTAATACAACACTAACCTTTTTTACATTTTATGTAAGAATATATGTTTATGGTAATTCTCTCAATTGATTCTAGACATTGACTGAATCTTATCATTAAGAGGGGTCATCTATAACAGTAAACTAATTTAATGTGATATTGCACCCACCCACCACATTCCTGACAGAAAAGGATGATGGCATTTAATATTTTTCATGCAAACACATCCTAAAATTGCTATGAAAATGTTTAATGCAGAGGATTCAAAATGTAGAACGAGAATTACTTATTAACACGGCAAGAATGAAATTAACTGAATTTATGGTTTTGAAAATGCAGAAGGGAGCAAACTTGCATAAAACAATATTAATGACCCCAAACTAATAATCCCACAGGGAAAGAACATTAATGGGTCTGACACTGCTATTCTCATTAGAGTTAATGAGCAGAATGTTTAGCCATTAGAATAGCATTTATTGAATATTCAGTCTGAAAAAGGAATACAATATGTGAAAAAGTGATTCCCTGTGGATAGAACAGAGCGGTGTACCAAAAGTGTTCCCTGGATTTCAGGGAGTCTTTTTTCCCCGACCAGCAACGCCCAAGCTCAACATAAGTGCTGCTCCTTCCCCATGAGACCCATTACATGCACTTAGCATTCCTTCTGTGGTCTCATCACACGAACACTCAGCTCCTCGGGCTTGACGGTATTAATTGCCTTTCAGTAATTAAACACGCATGCGGAAATGTTGGCGCAAGTAAATGCAGCTGTACAGTGCAATAGCACGAGTGCTACACATATTCTGCCTTATAGTTGTTTTGTTTGTCACTTTAGCGGAACCAAAGGCGCTCAGGCTGAACCATAAAACATGCCTTTGTTTTCCACAGCCGAAATGTTGGAAGATAGAACCGTATATACCCTATAGTCAGCTATTTCAAGATAAATGTAAGCTAAATGTAGTCAAATTCACCAAATATCTCCTCACATTTCCTAACATCTTATAAAAAAATGATCTGATACTTCTACACAGCCCGGGCTCCGTAAATAGTAACGTGGTGAACACCGCTCGTATCAACAAAGCTTTAGCGCTATGCTTTGCTTCACAATGCATTTAAATGAATTGAGCTCAAAGTTAGCAAGAATGACTGATCCGGCCTTTAAATGTAGGGTAAGTAAGCGATTATAATCCAATACACATTTGGTCATATTCCGCATTAAAGAGTTTCAACACAGCCCTGGCTCTGTAAATGGGAAGTGGTGCGGACCGCACCATACAGCGAGTCCAGCCGGGCATCTGAGGAAGCACCCTACAGGAAGAGGTGTATTTGTTTTTGATGTTCAATTCAGATATCAACATATAATACAACAATATTTCTTCAGCATTGCTTACTCTACCTTTAATATACTTAAAACAAGCCTATTAAAAACAAAAATAAAACCAAACAACAATAAAGAAAAAAAAATTGTTTGACATATGGACAGCAATTTATGGGACACTACGGAGCACATGTTAACACCCGGAAAACCATTTTAAGCATTTTGAGGTGTTTGCTTTTGCACTTGTATATTTGTGTGTGTTGGATGCACCTCTGTTTGCTATGACACATTCCACAGACAAGCTATAGCAGTGTTTTATTTTTTTAATTATTTCCTCAAAGAAGGACATTTGCATTTTAAACATGGCAGGCAAATAATGTCCCCCTTCCCTGCTGTGTTTGGCAGACAAGCAGAGGGTTTCTGTATGTGTGATGGTGACAACATATACTGCAGTGATAATACTTTTTTCATGTTACATCTTACAAGGCAGCACATGCACATCTCGCGGCTACATGCGACCAATCAGACAAATATTATCATGCAATATCAAAACATGACCTGTCAAGTGACATTAGTTTGTTGTGAAAAAGTGGAATGTAGCGACAACAAATATAGTGTATATTTAAGTTTTCAGTATGTTGTAAACACTCACACTTGCACCAAAGCCTGCTGCCAGGATGGCTTATAATTCACTCCAATACGACATTAAGCTAAATTTAAACTGTAGGAAATGGGAATAATAATATAGCTGATTAGCTGAAGCTGCAATCGGCCAAATATAGAAGCCTCCAGAGCCCGAGCCTTGACAGACAACAGTGTGAGCCATAGTGAGAATACAATGGGGAGTCACCCCTATTTAGGCAAATAATAGGGGCTACTAACTAGCTCATTCTTTTCTTTTGATTCCACGGCTCTCTGGTGCTACCACTAGCCTCTGCTCGCTCCGGCAAATTGGCAGAGCTGCCATGCGGTTTCACAGGAGGACTGCCGTGCCTTTGTGCCTAATGAATTGCTCAACGTGTTTGCCATCCTCACGGGCAAAGATCCACCGCGGAGTCTCGCTAAGCCTCCTTGATTTGTCTTGTTACATTGAGGTTAAACATTTTATTACTCAGGTCTATTTCCCTTCCCAGCTGACTTCATTATGTCACTCCCAGGCCTTCATTTCCTTCCTTGTGTATGTCTTTTGGGGTGGGGAGGGGCAATTGTGAAACACCATAGAATATCCTTCAACAAAATACTCCTTGGTTATATAAAGAGTATAAAACGGATTGAACATTTAATTAAAATGTTCCCAACTGTACCCTAAACGCTACATTGTTCGTAGACAGTGGGGAAGTCAGTGGGGGTCAGGAAAAATAATTGCGGTAACGGTGTTAAACTCGACCACGACTAGATGTACCGCGCTGTAGCAGGTATAGCTGTGAGCGAGGATAGTCCACAGCCCAAATGTTTAATTATTGCCCACTCGTGATGAATTAAAACCATTTTGGTGGCTCTAGGCATCCAACGCCTCCGTTGGAAACGGATGTACTGCACTTTACTAACTCTGTCAGCCATGTGCAACTTTGTTCTATAGGCTAGGTGGGCCGGAAGATGTTTTTATCATATGTGTATTGTAGCAGACACAAATAGTTCAACAATAGTGCAACAATACAGTGCAAAAAATATATAAGACATGAATAACCATAAGAAATACAAAATAAACATGGTGATTTTTAACAGTTATGACGTGTAGTTCTGTTTTCAACCTCAAAAAACACATTTTAGTGTGCAGTTTCACTTTAAGGGTAGCTGGATGGGATTTTGCATGGCTGACACCACCGTCGGCTTATGAATGTGTGTGTGAACGGATGAACACCAAGGCAATCCTGTACAGTGCTAGAATTACGGCTTTGTTGATGTGAACGGTGTTCGCCCCTTTATGTATGTTCCTATTCACGGAGGCAGGGCTGTGTAGAAGTATCAGATTATTTTTTCAACACGCACAGACAACAGTAAGATAGCGAAATGTGAGTAGATATTTGTTGAATTTGTAAAAAGTGTGAACTAAATGTGACTAGTTATAGAGACCATAAAACGTTTTCGGATGTAAAGTCGGACATTTTAACACTGGAGTCTATGGGAAAAGACTCCCTTTTGCAGCCAGCCTCAAGCGGACATTCGATGAGCTGCATGGTTTTGGCACTTCCGCATTGGATTCATTCCGCAGCTCCAGATGTTCCCGCTGCTCCTTGTGCTTTAGACGCTGTGCGGTCAGAGATGGTAAAAAAAAATCGGAGCCCTCGTCTCTCTAAAGCCTTCCTCGTCACGAGAGGAGACGCGTGGATCGTCTGCAACGGGTCATCCCCAGTGTTTCACACATCAGGACTCAACAGCAGCAGCAGCAGCTGACAGCTGGCCTTTGTCAGACATGTTCCCAAACTCGCCCCTTGTTCTTTGCGACGTGCGCAATGCTCTTGAGCAGGGCCGGCGAGCGTGTTAGGGGGGAAACAAACGCGACAATGTTTTCCTTACCTGCCAATCTCTGGAGCTCTTGACACCTGTTCTAGCTCTCTTTAGCTTTAAAAAAATAATACAGAAAAATCAGCAGGAAGGTGACAACTGGCTTCTTTTGTCATGTAAGACTGAGCTCTCCACTTGTTCTTGACAGCTGAGTGTTATGAAACGGTAAGGGAATGGAAATCGGCTAGCTTGTCAGCTGTAAGTGATGGAAGTGGGTGTGAGGGTAGTGGCGGGACGGATATAGGAGGGACAGGGGGGACATTTTGTGGTTTTACACAGGGACGGGGATGTCTGGCTGACGTACCTTGCTGCATTAAGGATCCCACGCCGAACCAGAAGCTGTTGAAGAGGGTGAAGTTGTTCTCCACAACGTCTGAGCCAGGGTTACAAGGATGGGCGTCGTACCACTCGTAGGGACTGAACCTGGACCGCAAGACAGCTAGTTAGCCTGTTAGCCTGTTACGATTCTTTGCAGTTTTTATTTTTTTATTTATAATTTTATACTCAATTTTTGTAGAATTTAAATCATACATTTAAAAAGCCCTACATATCTGATGCTAATAGAACAGAGCAGAGCCTGCCTGGTTAATAACAAACATAGCGATTACGGTAGATATTTTGAAGACTTTTAAAGTCAATAGTGTCTTTAACCCCGCATGAAGACAAGCATCTCCTGTGCCCTTTATAGTTAGATTAATCTTAACACCACGTTTCAGATGGATGGTATCAAAATGTCATCTGACGATGCGAGTGAAAGTTCTGCCATTTAGGGCAACTTAAAAATCCAAACATCCATCAAGCCTTGAACATACATTAAATGTCAGTACTGTACATTTTGTTATGATTAAAATGTGGTAGCATTTTCTGCTGAGCATTATTCTTCACTCAATGGAATTGAGCGTTGAGTGGAATCAAGTCTCGCAGATTGTAGATAATATCTCTATAAAATCTATAAATACAGTTTAAATATATATATATAAATACAATCTGTTGGGAGTTGGAGTCGGAGATGCAGAGCAATAATACACAACAATACCCTTATATTAACAGAAAAACAATGACTTGAACATTGCCACTGTCATTATCTTAACAGAAAGTTTTTTGCTCAAATGTACTGATTTTACATTGCTTTGGATAAAAGTGCATGCTAAATATGTTATACTGTAAAACCTTCCACACTGCAGTGGTAATGCCATATTTTATAGCATGAAAGAGCATAATCATATTCTCAATGCATGTCTCATCACAGTGACTCTATAATCTCCAAATGGTCTATAGTGGTCCCGGAACATCGTCTCCTCTTACTGCCTAATGCAGTTGAAACCTAACTTATAGGTGAAGGAGTGGATAATATGCCATGCTATTATTTCTGCAACAGGAGCAGAGAAGAGTGCTGGCTGGCAAGCAGCACATTCTTCAGTGTTTAACACAACAAGTGACCTATCCCAAGCCCCGCCTCCTTTCACCTGTCCTCCAATAACAGTTGAGCATTTTTTGAATCCGACAGGTATGTTAGAGCAGGGAGAGATCTAAAACATGCAGGGTGTGGCCCTCCAGGACCGGAGTTAAATAGCCCTCATGTAGATAGTAGCTGGAAATACCCAGCACAGGAACAGAGTATGGACACTTGTCAAACCCATACTGATATTGGCCTATGGGGTTGGCCCGCGGCCGGCTGGCCTAGTTTTTACCTTTTAAAATGTTTTCTTTGTCTCACTAGTTTCAACCACAAGGGTAATTTAAGACACACATGGGTGCCCGTCCCTTTACTTTAGTGAAATATCCACATAGCTAGCATAAAGGCACACTAATATGCTGTAGACATAGTTGTAATATGAACATTTATTTTGTGACATTCCAGCACATTTCCTAATTAGGTCTAAAACTGCTAAATGACTTCCAGCCTCGCCAGTGTTATCTGTCCAATCAGAGCTTTTTAGACAGAGAAGCCCGAGGGGGCTTGGATTATTAGGAAAACTAGAAATCCACTTAATTTGTGATAGATATAAATAAATACTAGATATTAGCTTGAGACCAAATGCCTGAAAAATTACACTAAACTAGTGCAGAATATGTGAGTCTATATGAATTACTGTATACAACAGAACAGTATATATGCATATTAAAGGCAGGGTAATGCATTGGGAAACAAAGCATAGTACTACGGCTTTGTTGTTGTGAGCGGTGTTCACCTCTTTGATTATGTTCCTATTTATGGAGCCAAGGCTGTGTATAAGTATCTGTTAATTTTTTCGGGAGGGTAAGATAGCGAAATGCAAAAAGATAATTGGTGAAGTGTATTACTGTAGCTTACAATTTGCTTGCAATAGCGGACTATAACTTTAAGGCCCCTGACATTTCAGTAAGACACACTTACATAATTACCCCCAATTAACGACAAAATATACAAGATTAAAATAGATTCTAAAATAAATTATGTGTTCAGAGGAATTCAGTACCATAACTTCACAGCAGGCTGTATAGTGGCTTTTTTACAAAGGTTAATAAGCATGAACTGCTTTCCCATATAATCTAATCATATAACATCTCAGTCCATAATTTTAAAGTCTACATGATCTCAGACATGTTTCGCATGTAAAACAAAATTTTTGCATGTTGAATCTTACTATGTCGCTAAGACCGCCTCCTCAAAACGACAGCAATATGGGACTATTTTGAGCGACGACACCAGTGTGAGTGAAAACGTTTGCAAAGGGAACGAGTGACGGTTGATGAGTGCAGCTGTTTGCTCTCGAGCCCAGAGCTCCTTTCAAAGCCCACTTTCTCTGAACTTCCTCAAGAGTCATTTTGTATGAAAAGCACCGGGACACCCATACAATAGCTACCCATGGCAAGTAGGAAGCCAGTAATTGACATTTTGTATGTCTTTACAGGGTATTTATGAAATTGCTTTTCATGCCACACAAACTAATAAATAAAACACATTAAAAATAAGTTACTCACAAAAATGATCTCCATCTATATTAGACATATCACTGGTTTGTCAGGGTTTATATTATGCTATGTAAATCCTTTATGACTAGTTTCAGGTACAGTAAAGGTAAAGGTGCTTTTATTGTCACATACATATGTTTTGCTAAATTCATCCTCTGCATTTAACCCATCCCTCATGGGAGCAGTGGGCCCCCGCTGTGCAGCGCCCGGGGACCAACTCCTGGCCAGTGTCACTGGTCAGACGGCACTGGCTGGAGGGTGAACCTAACATGTTTTTAGATACCTCAGTGCCACATTTAAAGCACCATTGCAACTGTGAAACAAATGACGCTGGGATATTACATATTCAGTCTTGACTGGTGTATGCAGGCTCCTCTGATGTCTGGGTTCAAAGCCAGTTCATCTCGCCGGCTTGTTTGGAAGCACAATCGCGTTATTGTGGACGGGGCACTCCCCTTGAAGTTTCAAACCAAAACAACAGCGCTGATTGGTTGAAAACCAGCAAACCAGCAAGCCACTCCCACACCCGACTGCCCATGGTGAACAACATGGGGGGAGTATTTGGCACATTTGCACGGCTCCACAAAGAGGAGAGATATAAGGGGCCATACCATGTAAGGGGCCATACCTTACCTTTATGCAGACTAGAACGACCCAGCGCTCCATGCAAGTCATGTGGATTTTATCGAGTAATTTAAATCTCTGTGGGGAGGGGATAATAGGTATTATATTAGGGTATATTATATTAATTCAGAAGAACCTACAATGTTAATGTGAAGCCACAATGGCATTTCTGCAGCAGCCTGTTTCGGGGGAAATGCACTTTCTTTCAGGCCACATATATTTATATATATATTTATATTTAGCTGTCTGTATGGTTTGTTTGCTCAACCTCATCAGCAAAATGTCGCTAGTGCCGTAAGGTGACATGCACACTCATGAGACCGTAAAACCAGGGCCATTCAACTCCGGTCCTGGAGGGCTGCACCCTGCATGTTTTAGATCTCTCCCTGCTCCAACACACCTGATTCAAATGAATGGGTCGTTATCAGGCTTCTAACACAGGTCTTGACAGGTCATTATCAGGTTTCTAACAACCTTGATTCAAATGAACGGGTCGTTATCAGGCTTCTAACCACCTTGAATCAGGTGTGTTGGAGCAGGGAGAGATCTAAAACATGCAGGGTGGCGGCCCTCCAGGACCGGAGTTGAATAGCCCTGCTGTAAAACGATCCCATGGACATGCATTATACGCTGCTCTCTTAACACCCATGGCGCCGTCCTTACCTAGCGATGACGAACAGCACACAGCTAACGCCAAGGTAAGCCAGCAGGATGTAGACCCAAATGTCCGGGGTCATAGGGTTGAGGAAGGAGAAGAAGCCGTTGTTGGTGGTGTTGGGTTTGCGGTACACAATGCTGATGCCCATACTCATGAACGGCTTGGAGAAGTCAATGACCTTCTCACGCATGTAGGTGATGGTTAGAGGAGCAACCGCCAGGTCTGCCTTCTGTAGAGGAGGAACAGAGTGTTACATTTACAGCAACTTGTGGACGTTTTTACCCAAAGCAACGTACAGTTAAAGGGAGGGGTTAGTAATTCTCGAGAACGTTAACTTGCTAATGCTAACTTCGAGCTCAAATCAAAGCAATATCCCTCCGCAGCTCCGTCTCAAAGTGAAAGGCATTGTGAAGCAAGGTGTAGCAATACGGCTTTGTTGTTGTGAGTGGTGTTCGACACTTTGTTTTTGTTTCTATTTACAAAGCGTGGAATGTGTAGAAGTACCAGTCTATATTTTCAGCAAAGTGTGAGTAAGCTTACAATTTGTGAGGATCCTGCACTGCTGAGGGGTTAGTGGTGGCTAGGGGGCGTGTCTACTCCTGCTGACACAGGCATGCCA
>JAODUH010002104.1:0-12278 GCA_027564835.1 Typhlichthys subterraneus | reverse complement strand
ATGGGCTTCTGCAGAGACTGATAACGAGCCATTCATTAGAATCAGGTGTGTTGGAGCAGGGAGACATCTAAAACAAGGTGGATAGGGGCCCTCCAGGACCAGGGTTGGGCACCCCTGGTGTAGATGATTGATGATTTTGCTAACGGTACCTAAGTTAACATTACTTTAGCAGCTAGTTAACTTACATTAATTAATTATTTTATTCATTGAAATAGCATATTGCCTTGTTAGCATAAAACGACATACTTCAAAACTTGTTCTCATTTGTTGTAGGCTACCGTCAAAAGATTCTTTCATTCATGGAAAATGACGATGAATAATCGTGATGCTGATTGGCCAAATTACTCAAGGTGTTGCACTAAAGATGTTTAATTTAGAAGAATAGTTTATGGTCTCATTCCAGTCTATAGGAAATTGTGCCACCCCCTCTTCGGATCTACAGGATTCACATGAATGACGGATTTTTATTTGACAGTGATTTTTTGCCAAAAAGTGACTCGTTTGCAAATATGTTCCCTAAGCTTTATTTTATTGGAAATAGTTTCTAAAATGTATATTACTATGTCCAATATTATACTGTATATATGTTAACAAAATATTGTATATTTATCTTTATATTTGTGTATGTACAGTACAATGTAAGATGTATGTGAGCGTTTTGAAAGGTGTCCTGTAATAAAATGTATTATTATAAATACAACGCTGTATTTCAATACAATTTGTTTTTATTTAACCCTGGGTGTTTTAGATGTTTTTCACTACTTTGATATTATGGCTCCGGTCGCAGTTTTCTTTTCGACACAGGTGCTCAGGTGAGCATGTTGCCAGCACCCGCCTTCGACATGCAGGGTGGACAGCACAGTAGCCCCGCTCTTGAAGCTGCTAATGGTAGTACTATCCCCACCTTTGGAAAACGCCTCGTAAAGCTGTCTTTTGCCGGCCAGCCTTTCTCCTGGGATTTTGGTTTGGCTAAGGTGTCCAACCCACTCCTCGGTGCCGATTTTTTGTGTGCTAACAACCTTCTGGTAGATGTGGGGAACCGTCACTTCCTTGGGCACCGCATCACCGAAGCTGGAGCAGTCCCACTACCATCAAAGGTAGAAGCAGTGCTTCAGTTCCCACAACCCTCCACTGTCAAGGCCCTGCAAGAGTTCCTGGGAATGGTGAACTTATCACCGTTTTGTTCCCAAAGTCGCACGTCATATGGGATTACTTAATGGAGCTCTTTAAGGAAAGCCGCCTTAACACTCCATTGTCTGGTCTGCAGATGTGTCAGAGGCATTCTCGGCCACTAAAGAAGCTCTTGCTAGCGCAACAATTCTAGCCCATCCAGTAGCTGACTTCCCTGTCGCCTTGACCACAAATGCCTCAGACTATGCTGTGGGTGCAGTGCTGGAGCAGCTGGTCAAGGGAGTTTGGCAAACAGCTCTTACCCAACGAATAGAAATTATAGTATTTTTGACCGGGAGATCTTAGCACTGTACCTAGCAGTAAGCCATTTCCTGCTGGAAGCTCGCCCTTTCACAGCGTTTGTGGACCACAAGCCATTGACATATGCCATGTCTAAGGTTTCAGAGCCTTGGTCTGCCAGGCAACAGCGCCACCTGGCTTTCATATTGGAATTCACAACAGACATCCTGTACTGGCAGGTAAATACAACCCTGTGGCCGACTGCCTCTCCGGCACTTTTGCCGAAGCTGTCCATCTCGGGGTGGACTATGCCCACATGACTGCCAAGCCACAGACCCTGACATCCAAGCATACAGATTGGCAATGAAAGCAGCACTAACAGCAGGAATCCAGGGTGGTAATTTGGTTGAAAGACTTCCTTGGGTGATGCTGGGCCTCAGAACTGCACCTAAGGAAGACCTTCAGGCCTCCTCGGCTGATCTGGTGTATGGCCAGCCCCTTCGTGTGCCAGGGGACATTGGTTCCCAACACCACAGCTCCCTGGTCTGCACTGGAGCAACGCTGTTATCTGTTGGACAGGGCCACCGTGTTTCGACCTATCCCGATCTCACAACATGGCCTGCCCCAGGTGCACGTGCCCTCCGACCTACAGTTGGCAGAGTATGCTTTCATCCGCCATGATGCCGGTCGGGCACCACTTCAACCGCCCTATGACGGTCCTTACAGAGTTTTGGGTAAGGCGGGTCAGATTTCAGTGGACCACCTCAAACCAGCCCACCTGGACTTAGACTGCCCCATTGAAATTGCCCAGCCTCCACGCCGTGGGCGCCCTCACACGGCAGCAGCTCCAACACTCCCCCCACCTGTGCCTGCAGGCCAGAACACCATCAACATCCCGCCCCACTCCAACCCTTATTTACCCCGAACTAGCTCTGGGAGATTAATTAGGCCCCCTAGCCGGTTTACATAGTCAGCCGGTTTGCATAAGTCATTCCTGATGAATTCTGGGGGAACGTGTGTGGTGAATACAGACTTATGTTATTATAGTTATAATTCACAGTTATGTTTATATAGGTTTAGCCATTGTTTTTTGTAGAAATATCACATTTCCCAGGCATGCATAGCGGTATGGTTAGATTTGTGGCGGCAAGTTGTGGTCTGGTGGTTAGATAGAGGGAAAATAAATACACAATAGAGTTGACACTAATATTCGTCTCCTGAATATATTGACTCCTATAGGGAACGGATTTTAGGCTACCAAGCACTGAATAGCTACAGTAGGCAATTACAGCATTGTAAATGCTATTCTCTTCTATCCATTGTAGTGTCAACCATAATGCCAACAGTTCAGTAGTATAAACTGACACATGGTTGGTTACCCTCTTCTTAATGCAAATCTCACGGTCCAGAATATACACTTCAGGGCTCGACATTAAGGCTTGTCCGGGACAAGTCGATTTTTGAAGGGGCAAGTGCAAGAGGATTTTACTTGCCCGACCATTAGTGGTGCCCGATGCATAATAACGTTGATTCCACCGGTGTGTGTGGCACATTCTGGCTCCGATACGGGTTTGTTCCATTCTCTCAAGACGTCAACTTACAGGGAGCATTTTAGAAGCGAAGCGCAGCGAGGAAGATGTATTTGCAAGAGCAACAAAATTATAGGCTACTATTTTGCCTCTCCGACATTGACTTCGTTTTAAAAGGAAGATAATTTGCCTATAGGTTTTGTGAGTGGTATTTCCACTCACAAAACTACTGCAATTTAATCTCCACACCTTGTAGCCTACTTTCTCGAATTGCCCTTAAAAATAAACAATAAAAATGAACCTGTCGTCTCTATTGCCGTGTGTTTTAACCATTCAATGCAAAGATAGTCTCTGCCCATCTCCGCTCTCATTCAAGTTAAAACAATGTGTGTGTGTGTGTTCTGGGTAAACAGATGTATTGGCTTCAAAATAAAAGCTCCATAAAATATACAAATCCCTCTAAAATAAGTCTCACTTTAGTTCACATAAGGCTGCTGGTAACTTGTAAATAACCCTTAGTTATATTTAACAGTTGACCGGACTACAATACAGCTAACCTACAACATATATCTACCTAACCTACATAGAAATATGCTACCATATGTAATGTATTGCTATCTTGTTTCTGATAAATACTGTGAGAGTTAGTGTAAGCTAAATAATAATGTTTGATTTTAAGAAATTGACTAGTATTCCTCTATTACAGCACACCTTCTTTAGTCAAAGGGGGACAAATGCCTTTAAGCATTCACACTATAAATGTCACTTTTTTATTTCCCGGACAAGTAACTTTTATACTCTGACAAGTGAATGACAAATGTACTTATCCAAAAGTACAAGTACATAAAAAATCTTGATGTCAAGCCCTGCACTGCTGTACTCGCACACCCCGTATCAGGACACTTGGAACCATCTGTGAACAGGAAAACAGCCTGAGAAATGCAAGTCAAAGTCATTCTGAACTATGTACCATTCTGGATACTAGGCAGACTTATCTTGCAATTCCCACCCATACATAGAGATCTACAGTTGCCTAGGGGAACAACCAGGGAGGAATAGAAGATAGGCACTACATGGCAGTACTGGACTCGGTGTAACCCCAGGAGTTCAGACTTAGCATCACCCACCCACCCACAACTTGAGATATTTGCCTCATTATGTTTGCAGAAGTCCTGTAACCCACATTTACAGGATGTGTATCAGGTTGCCCCTGGAGATTAACCAGCTGGTTTCTTCTTCTGTTGTTTCCGGTGTGGTGCCCTCGATTGAGTCCCTGCCAGACTGTGCATGAAGCGGTTACGCCGCTTGTGGCTAGCCGACAGACGCAATTAACTGATGCAAATTAGGATCAGGAGAAAAACAGAAAAAGATGGCAGCCCGCTGGCTGTAGGACATTGTAGCCTCTGGCGGCAAAATGCCAGCGAGCCGCCAGCGATTGCTCATTGTGTTATTAAATTATTGGTAGTTATTACAATATGCATTGATCCAATCGGAGCTGTCCTGTGACATACAGCCAATGAATGTGAGTGTTGAAGGATTATACCGTTCCTCTTTTTACAGACAGAGCCAATTGGATTCGATATTCTTTGAAAGTGTTGCTTTTAATGTGTGTAATATGTGTTATCTTATTTTGATTGAAACCCTCTACTTCACCCTCATGTCCATTTCAAAGCAAGCAATGTCATGGACATCTCCTAGTTTTGAGTGTCTGCCTTACCTCAATATGAATTCATTCCAATGAGATTTGAAGACAGCAACTGGATCCGTATCCACAATTGAGGACTGTTTGATTAAACAGTTTGCCGTAACATTTTAAAACTTTTGTTTTTAACAAGCATACTAATAATGCATCTACAAAGTTGGTCAAAGCATCTTCAGTCACAAGACATTGTTTGGATCATAGACGACCAGTCAACCAATCAAAGTGGTTTGACTGCGTCAGCAACTGGCCAATTGCTTCTGGTCAAATGAAGCTTAAGCCATGACATTTCAGCAAAACTATTGTAATCACTGAATTAATCTTGCTATTTGTTTCCATTTCTTTTGTTTAGTAAATTATCATCTTCAAATAATCAGGTTACTTTATTCTACTATGACCAGTCTGTGAAGATCCATTAGATTTCCCAGTCACAGATGACTAAATGTGTTTGCGTTGCAGCTGATGAAGGTTGCCTTTGATGAAGAAGTCGCATCCGACCTGGCCGAGGTTTTCAGGAAGCACATGCACAAACTTCGCTACCCACAGCATGTGCAGGGAACGTTTGCCTTCACTGTGGGCCAGTCAGCCAAGATGGTGGTGGAACACAAGGCCAAAGACAAGAACCAGTCTTTCAGGTCAGGATCCCGCAGCATGCATAATATGAATAATAGAATGTAAGAGATACACAATCACAAGTTGAAAGATATGGAACCGGTGTTGTTAGGAGTTATGCTGTTTTGTATAAATGTTTGTTTATAGCATGCAAATGGTTTGCAGTCTATCATAATGGTTTAAAAATATGCACCCCTTATTCTTAAGGTGTATTCTTAAGATGTATTGTTAATTAGTTTAAGACAGAAATCTGCAATCACGTAAAGTTTTATCAGGAAAAATTACATGGATGGAGAATTATGTTGTTGACCAAAGCCGTACAGGGCACTGAGTTCTTGTTGGCAGGCCTTGGGTGCCTGTGTGCTGAGTGCTTTTTATTCTGCTCCGCTGAGAGACGTGGATAGTACGTGTCTCAGCATTGTACTATGTACTGTCATTAGAGCCTCTCTGGCTGCGCACGTGTGCGTGCGCGTGTGCGCGCACACAGACACACACACCACTTTGTAAGGAATGACAGCAGTACAAGGACATTGAGATGTGAAGATGCCTCACTCTGTTCTGAGAAACATGGTTATACCCACCAAGCCCAGTGGCTTTTTCTGTCTCTGTTTTGCATTACACAGAATGCCCATCCCAGAACAGCTGTCTCACCTCACTCCCACCCATCATATATTATCTTACTCTATCAGGACTCTCTCTAAAAGCCTGGTGAAGACTGCTAAAAGGACAATTGGCCGACAGTACGTGACCAGGAAGAAATATGTCCCCCCAACATGGGAGAACCGGAGCAGTTTTCAGTCAGAGTTGGATGAAGATGAAATCTCAGGTATAAGCCTCTCAAGGTGTCAAATTGTTAGGCAGATATCCAGAATTATCCTGTTCATCTCTCTCTCTCTCTCTCTCTCTCTCTCTCTCTCTCTCTCTCTCTCTCTCATATGTACACCACACAGTGTCGGAAGAGCTAGACCAGAGTTTGCATACTCTCTCCTCCACCATGCGCTCTCCGGACCGGCAGACCATGAGCAATGTGGTGGAAAGAGCCTGTTGCCGTGACTACCAGCGCCTGGGCCTGGGCACTCTCAGCAATAGCCTGACGCGCTCCAAGAACGAACATTTTCGAATCTCTACAGCCAACCGCATGTATACTGTGTGCAGGAGGTAAAATCATTGGTCCAAACCTCTGTAACACTAGCAAATAAGCATTTAATTAAAGGTAAAGTCAGCTATTGCAATCTAAGCTAATACACTTAATATCTCCTCACATTTCACTAGCTTACTGTTCTCTGTGCTTGTTGAAAAAATAATCTGATACTTCTACACAGCCCTGGCTCCGTAAATAGTAACAAATAAAGTGGCCAACACCGCTCGTATAAACAAAGCCGTAGTAATACGCTTTGCTTCACAATGTAATTCTATGTGTGAGGCGCTGCTGCGACCAAGGAGCGATACTGTTTGCATTTGAGCTCGAAGTTAGCAAGATTGACTAACCTTGCCTTTTAGTCCAAAGAGAATGTTCTAACAATGTCTGTGTGCTTCTACATGTGTTCTCATTGTTGTGACTGTACTCTAATGTGTATGCATCCTACAGAAAGTCTTCCATGACTGTTTTCAGTGATCCCTCAAAATGTTTCCAATATACTAACAATACCATGGCGACTCGCTATAGTTAGGTTTCTTCTGCCATATTTACATAATTAACCGAACTTATTATAATAACAAATGTTTGTTAATGCCGGCTGGACACTGCACGACACGTGGATCATTTTAGCAGCTTTTTCTCGACCTTGCGTTGCACACACTCTTATTTTCTACACCGCAGTGATGGTGCATGCATCTCACACATATATGGATACTGTAGTTGCCCTGTTCCAAAGACTGTGTATATTCTGTTTATCATTAATGTACCTCCTCCAGTCACATGCATAGACAAATGGTAGGGCTGGACCATTAACCGAAAAGTAATCGAATCCGAAATTCAGAACATCTAACCTATGTAATTTTACAACCTATCGATTTTAAAAAAAAATCCTGTTTAATCAAGCACAACTTAAATAAGAGTTGCGTGTTTTACAGATAAGCCTATTTGTGGGGACACGGGTCACTCGGTGCCGCCTCCCTTCATGGTAACTTCTAAGCTATAGCGATGTCAAGTCAACTCTTTCAATGAGACATTCCTACGGAAATACAATTTCTGGAACAATTTCTTCTAAAATACACTATATTGCCAGAAGAATTGGGACACCCCTCTGAATCATTGAATTCAGGTGTTCCAATCAGTTCCATGGCCACATGTGTATACAATCAAGCACCTAGGCTTGCAGACTGCTTCTACAAACATTTGTGAAAGAATGGGTCTCACTCAGGAGCTCTCTGAATTCAAGCATGGTACTGTGATAGGTTGCCACCTGTTTAAGCCCATTCGGAAAATTTCCTCATTACTAAATATTCCACGGTCAACTGTTATTGTTATTATTAATATTGATATTATAACAAAGTGGAAGCGATTGAGATTAACAGAAACTCATCCACGAAGTGGTAGCCCACATAAAATCACAGATCGCGGTCAGCGCATGCTGTAGCGCACAGTACACAAACTTTCTGCAGTCAGTAACTACAGAACTTCAAATGTTGTGTGGCCTTCGGATTAGCTCACGAACAGTGCATAGAGAGATTCACGGAATGGGTTTCCATGGCTGAGCAGCTGCATCCAAGCCTTACCATCACCAAGTGCAATGTAAAGTTTTGGATACAGTGGTGTAAAGCACGCCGCCACTGGACGCTAGAGCAGTGGAGACCTGTTATCTGGAGTTACGAATCATGCTTCTCTCTGGCAATCCAATGGACGCGTCTGGGTTTGGCGGTTGCCAGGAGAACCGTACTTGCTTGACTGCATTGTGCCAAGTGTAAAGTTTGGTGGAGGGGGGATTATGGTGTTGTCTTTCAGGGGTTGGGCTTGGCCCCTTAGTTCCAGTAAAAGGAACTGTTCATTCTTCAGGATACCAAGACATTAGGAGAAATTCATGCTCCCAACTTTGTGGAAAAAGTTTTGGGATGGCCCCTTCCTGTTCCAACATGACGCGCCAGTGCACAAAGCAAGGAGTTTGGTGTGAAGGAACTTGATTGGCCTGCACAGAGTCCTGACCTCAACCCGATAGAACACCTTTGGGATGAATTAGAGCGGAGAATGCAACCCAGGCCTTCTCGTCCAACATCTGTGTCTGACCTCACAAATGCGCTTCTAGAAGAATGGTAAAAGATTCCCATGAACATACTCCTAAACCCACAGGTGAACCCTAAGGTCCATCAAGGTATTCAGTTAGTACCCCAAATAAAATATAGTATAGCCTAATAAATATTATTTTTATATATATTGTTGATCTGATTTGAAAACTAAACAATAAAGCAACAGAGCTACTGCAAGTGAGACCTTTAAGTAAGCAGCAGTCTGTTCTCTGACACATACTCTGAACAACAATTTGTTACCAATGTCTCAGCAAAGCGGAGCATTCAATGCACGTATTTAATATCTTCCACGTTTCAAGTGAATAGGGGCATATTTGAAATGATACAACTATCATGTCAAATTAGCCAATTAGCCAATCACAGTTTGATATGGGATGGAGGTGGGACTTTCTGTAAGAATTTCAACATCATTTGATTAATAGAGAATGCCCTACCACATGACTCATGCTGACTGTGTGTATGCTTGTGACATGCGTGACTAATGTGGGTTTACTGTATGGGCGTCCCACCAAACAAGTTAAGCTCTCTTTACACATTAAAGAGAATAAAAACTTTTGGACACTGAAATTTGATTTACTGTAGTACAGTATAATGGGACACAAAGAGAAAAAAGTGAGACAAAAGAAAAGAATCATGAGATTGATATTCACATCATTTTCACGGGAGGTATATTTAAGCCAAGACGAAAGCTAGTAGAGGCGACAATATTCCTCTTGTTGTCAGCATTGCATTTTTGTGGAGGAATTTGAGCAAATAGAGGTGTTTTTGAGCATCATGCTGACTTTGACACTGACACCATACTGTACATTGACGATGGATTTAGATCTTCTCAACTCAGTTACAACAGCTAGCAGGGGTGCAAACATGTCACCTTTCGGCAAAATTCGCCATTTTTACTTCAAAATGTCATCCACGTGAATTGTGTAGATCTGCAATAATTTTTTTTGGGGGGGGGGGGGCTGTCTCATCGTATCTTTTTTTTTTTACGATCCTTATCACATCTCTGTGGGGGAATACCCATTGACCGCAGCTACTTTCATTTCTTTCATTTCAATACATGCACACAATGCATGCGTATGACTTATGACTAAGCATGCACGTGGTAATAAATGTTTTGCTTTTCCAAGGGTTTGGTCCTCTTTGCTTTTCATTCTAGGCACACACCGTTTGTCAGTCACAAGACTGTAGATAAAAACTGTCCACATAAGTGTTGTCGCATGTAGGGAGGGTAGGAAAGGGTTTGAAAGTTGAAAGGTGCTTTTATTGTCGCATACACATACATGTAGTGGAATTGATCTCATCATATCTGAGTAAGCGTGAAATTTTCTGTTCTGTGAATTTACTTCACCCTGTGTGGATATATTTTTGTTTTGCTCACCCTGCGTCATCACGTCGTTTGTGCAGAGTACTGACGGCTAAACTGCGCAGCTGCTGGATAGACCATTTCATGCCACAAATAAAAAATTACTTTTAGCGGCTTTTTATTTAGCTACTGTAACTATTTACTACTTACAGGCATCGATTGGCGAGATTGTCTGGTGTTGAAGCAACAGGCAAGTTTGTTTTGTGTGTTTGTGGAAGCCTAAGCCTAAAATGTATCTTTTTGATTAAACATTACAGTGTTACAATATTTTGTAGATTAGGAAAATGTGTAGCCCAGGCTGTGCTGTATCCTATGCACCGCATGTGTGTGTGTGAGGTTAACATTTACTATATAGCTGTAACGTGTTCGGGGGCGAGAACAGGCGCGAGAACATGCTTCACATAGCCAGAAAAAGAAAAATCACGGCCACAGCGGTCCAATAGGCAAACAATAACAAATAACAAACGACAATCCCCAACCTATACCCCTACACCGCTATAAACAATAAAAAATCAACACAAAAGGAAGCGGCTAGGGTGCTTTGGGGACTTGGGCAAACTGTGACTGGAGACGGACACACACCGGGAAAAAAGCGAGGCTGGGAAGGTGCGCCTCCCGACGGCTCAGCCCTGGATATTACAATAGCAGTCAAAACTTACACGTAGGCAACCGTTTTAAGATCACCGGTTCTGATCGCATACTTTCGGCAAATTTAGTCTTGATGTGGTCCACTGAAGGTCCAATGTCCAGGGTCATGGTTCGTTTCTGCCTAAACCTTGTGGACAGCCTTCCCAGAAGAGTTGAAGCTGTTATAGCTGCAAAGGTTGGGTCAACTCCATATTAAATCCTAGGTATTAAGAATGGGATGTCGTTAACCTTCATGTGCATGTAAAGGCAGGCGTCCCAAAACTTTTTGCAATATAGTATATTTCAATATCTCAGCCCAGGAAAAATATTGGAGGCTGACATTCTATATTTAGCATCTGTTCCTCACTGCCAATCAATTGTGTACGTTTCGAGCAGATTGGACCAAGGTTCATTTTTACCAAATTCTCAACTTGGTCCAATCTTCATCAAATGTGCACCAGTTGTTGGTAGTGATTAGGTCTGATTCCTAAAGTAACTTGGTCCTGTGATATTATTATGCTGAGCTGTGCCCAAAACCATGGATGCCCAAATTAAATGCACTCCACTCAGAAAGTGAATGCCAATTGGGCAGATCAATAACTTTAAATATGTCAGTCAAGGAAGGTGATTAATTAATTAATATTTAGCACATCTTTCCTACTGCCAATTATTGGTGTAATTTTGGATAAGATTGAACAAGTTTCTGACCAAGGGAATTACAAGGATCTCCAGCTGAATGTTATAAATATGACCGGTGAATAAATTAGGTGCTAGGTGCTTCATCATTAGCCTGCGATTGTTACAGTAGCTTATGGTTTTCCAAAAATGTGTAAATATCTCTAAATATATGGAATATATGTTTGTGAAAAGTAATAGCAACTTAACTGAAAACATGCTGATTCATTTGATGTAAGTGTGAGGTTTGTAAATTGTAGTATGGAGGTGTAGTTAGGTGAGCAGAAGTTTAATAATAATAATGAAGGGAAAGGAACTACTAGAATAAAAAGTACTTTCTTCTAAATTAAATGCTGACAGAATGCATGGTTTTATAAGGTAATTGCAATGATATAAAAACTTGTGGTTTCAATGGAAGTCAATGGGGCATTTTCGGCCATGAAGGTGTCCAGAGGGAGTATCTGGCACTACATAAAAAATACTAATGCAATCAAATCAATTTTGTTGCTAATCTTTGACATGTCTCTCTTGGACAATTCAAAATCTAACTGCCA
The DNA here is from genome assembly GCA_027564835.1 of Typhlichthys subterraneus. Classification (NCBI taxonomy): domain Eukaryota; kingdom Metazoa; phylum Chordata; class Actinopteri; order Percopsiformes; family Amblyopsidae; genus Typhlichthys; species Typhlichthys subterraneus. The sequence goes on along the minus strand of JAODUH010002104.1, from coordinate 566 downwards.
CCAAAGCCCCAGTCCGATTTATTATATTGAAAATAACTAACTTTTTGTGGGGTTTTTGTTTTTCAATAAAAAATGAAATATTTTCCATAATTAAACTGGCATTTAAAGGGTTACAATTCTAAAAAATATTTAATGTTTTGAAGTCTGAAGTTTAAGTGATTTATGAAAAAAAGCAGAAAATAAATATTAATGTATGATTATTTTAAAGCAGTTTTTGTGTGCGTGTAAATTTTTGCCTTAAATGTGTCGAAAGGGTGCAAAATGCATAGAGTATAAATTACATGGAAGAGTAAAAAAAATCAGATAAAATAAAAATACAAAAAAAGTAAAGTTTTTGCAACACAGTCAACATGATCACCAAATCAAAAACTAAATTTGAGAAAAATTTACAAAAATGCCACATAAAGGTTAAATAATGTTAGCTGCAGCCCTATTACAGATACACTACAAGTAATAAAAAAATGTAGTAATATCTACAAATATAATAATATAATATAATAATAATAAACTTTATTTGTATAGCACCTTTCATACACAATGTGCAACTCAACGTGCTTTACAGTTAA